>VMBQ01001505.1:0-76773 GCA_007657795.1 Dreissena rostriformis
AACACATGTAAAAATCGTACAGTCCCGCTTTAACAGAAAAGCAATTTACAAGATGATGTGTTTATTTCCAGGAAGATACTCAAACCAACAATCGAGTGTATCGCTATGGTGAAAAAATAGTAAAGAAAAAAATTGACGAGCTCTCCGTGCGTTCAGCAATGATAAATTATACCAGTGACAGCTTTGTGCTTATATGTGGGACACACGCGTTCACGGCTGACATGTTAGAATTTCTCAGTGCAATAGGTATTCTAAAAGATAATATTCACAAGTTTTAACACATATTATGGGAAAGTATTTATTGCTTTTTATATGTTCCATCTGGAGTTTTTTATTAAAAAAACACCCAGTCAGGAACCAAAACCATTTCGTGTATCAAATATTCTTGTGTCGGATGTCTACTTATCACAACTTACAACATCAATTCGGTCATTTACATGTACATAATATTTTTTATAAGAATTGTTGAATTATAAGTGATGATAAAATTAAATGCCTTCAAAGCGCATACACTTGTTGTGAATAATGGATTATTGTCAACAGAATTCTACTTAACTCTTGAAGTAAATTAATTATCATCCTAACATCCTGCTTAACATATGATCCCCTCAATAACGTGATATATACTTATTGTTCAAAATGCAATGGGAATATGAGTATGTTTTAGTAATCACGTGGTTAATGATAAATGAGGCAGTGATTTGATGGGAGCTTCGATTTGAACCAGTCATATCTCAGAGGTTGTGGACATGTATTATTGATAAGGACTTGTAAGCATATAGATGTAAACATGATCTAACAATACACTGGAGAACATGTTATAGGTACAGTAATTGCGTCGATCTGAAAACGATAGAATATGAAAGTGGTACATCACGTGTATTAATAGAAGAGAGATTAAATAGAAACTGGTGCACCGATAACATTTCAAACCTCTAGTAATTTCAGACTACCTTGAGAGCATCATAAGTTTGTAACAATACGAATAGCCATATCTCTTATCATAATGCCCTATTTCTCAACTTCTCTTCATTTTAGGCCAACATTTTTAAACGCAGAGACAGAAATAGTGTATTGTAGGCTTCAAGCTGTTGTTTCGCCCTATTTTATAAATTGTTGCGTTTGTGTGCGTCATGTGTACTAATATTGTGACACACTGTTTGGCAATTTATTGCCTTTTATACCGGACCATTAATTGTTCTAGGCCTAATAAAGTTATACAGTACTGGTGCTGCAGCTGAAGTTCAACTTTGTATTGAATGTGTTGGAATGTACATTTAGGTTCAAGGATATTGATACGTTTATACCGGACCATTAATTGTTACAGGCCTAATAAAGTTATACAGTACTGGTGGTGCAGCTGAAGTTCAACTTTGTATTTAATGTGTTGGAATGTACATTTAGGTTCAAGGATATTGATACGTTTCTAAAATCAGACGTAGGTTCAAGGATATTGATACGTTTCTAAAATCAGACGTAACTCGATTTGAAGGAGAGCAATCGACACCTATAACATCAGGCTAAAGGGGAAGATTTAGTGTTACATTTAAATATTCTTAAGTCAATTATGCGTGTTTGTTTTAATATTATATTGTAATTTATAGCTAAACCAATCACGGAAATTCAAACATGTTTACACATGAATGCAAATATAACGACAGCCATCGTTGTTTTCGAGTGCGTGTTCTGTATAGTAGTTCTCATAATTTGGCCTGAATGTGATAATCTGTAATTTCGAGTTAATCAGTCAATATTTGCTAGTATCGCATAGGACAGTCCAGTATGTCCTGGACAAACTATAGTATCTTTAAGTCAGTAGGTTTATACACACAGAAATTATATTAACCCTTCAATGATTATGAATGATTACCGACACGATTTTTGGACATTGTTTCTTAAATGAGCTATCGCCATGACCCTTATCATATGTACTCAATTAAGAACTTAAGTTGCATCAGAAATCAAAACAACCTTATTTAAGCACCAGGCCATTAATGTACATTTGGAGTCTTTTCCAACGCAACAATTTTCAAACTTGAATATCTCAGTTATGAGTTCAGATTTTGCTTATTTTGTTTTTTTAATACGATTATTTGACTTTATTCTGAGCATGCTTACGATAAAATCATTCATCCTTGACGACCAGACGCTTAAGCACACGGGGTATCTGTAGTTTCTTCGTTTTGCACGTGGAAATGGTGAAACGCAATAATTATATTATTCTTATTTTATTTCAATTTCATCATTTTAGGTGGGGTCTAAAACCAGGAAAACATAAAATTAATTAAACAAATGTTTAAATGTATGGCTCATATGCATATTCAGAAGTGCAACCGCGTATTATGGCAAATTGCATGCTACCTACCCCACGTGCTAAAGCGTTCGATCGTCACTGATGAATTATTGTATCGTTAGCTTGCACCGAATGTAGTTAAATGATCACATCTACAATTTCAAATGAAAATCCTAACTTATAAGAGAGATTTTCAAGTTTGAAAAGTGTTGCGTAAGAAAAGTCTCCAATACACTTGCAGGTTACCTGCAATTTGCCGAAATGCGCGGTTGCGCTCCTAAATATTCATATGGGACATAAATTAAAAAAAACAAAAACTAGTTTTATGTTATCCTGATGTAAGAACCCACCTAAAATGATGAAATTCAAAATAATTTAGAATAATATTGCGTTTCACCTTTTTCACGTGCAAAAAGACAAGCCTTTATATACCCCACGTGCTAAAGCATTCAATTGTCACGGACGAATAATTTTATCGTCAGATTGCTCAGAATGTAGTCAAATGATCACATTTAAAATTTTAAATCAAAATCTTAACGAACAACGTTCATATTCAGGTTTGAAAAGTGTTGCGTTAGACAAGTCCCCAAGTGTATGGTCGGAGCCCAATTGCGAAACAGGCTGACACAGTCAAGATAAAAAATTCCACTCACGAGACATTATACAAAACACTAGGCGAATGCAATGCATACATACACATGCAGCAAACACGCATCAATAAATGAAACTGGAGTCATTTCCTATGAACGGTCATTGCAAAGCCTTGGGGGTTTGAATCAGTTTTTTTACGCTTGTTGTCCTTTGATTTCATGCTGCATGCTTTTAAAGAAAGTTTTCTTCTGTGGACTCAGCGTTGGATTGCTGTTGGAAAAACATATGTCCTTAATATATATAGAGGAAGATTTAAATTCTACTGAAACTCAGGAAATAAGTTAAATAAATATTAAGGGGTCTGGTCCAAATTTAACCATTTAACAAAACCATGCACATTATTTCTGAATTCGTTTCGTTTGTACCTATAGCCATTTCCCAATGCAGTTTTATTTGTGCCTGAAAATTCGATAAGTAATTCTGTTTTAAATACGATCTAGTTTTTGGCATCTAGTTAAAGATAGTGGTACGAAGTAATGCAACAGAATAATAGAACATTCAAATAGTCAAGGCAGTCTGTAGTTCGTTTCACCACAACGGTCACCAGATACTGTTTAGTAAATATAAGTTGCTTTTGCATTCAAAGAGAAACACTATGCGAATATGAACGAAACGTGTCATAAATTCATTCACAGATTCTTTTTAATTTCAATATTCTGTTCAAATAAAACCATACTCTACACTGCCATTCAAAGCTGATATAGCCGTTCTTGCAAGATAAACAAAACACAAATCCGTTTTTACTTTTCGATGAATAGTTGTATACAATATTTTCATGTAAATGGTAAATTTTATAAGTGACATGCCTGATAAATATTGTTAAAAGTCTTTTTTGTTCAGCATCTAGGCATTTGTTAACGAAAATTTGTATTAGTCCCTTTCGCTGCGTCTCATTGCGATTTTGGAACAGCACTATGCTGGTTGTGTTTTCAGTGTATTGTGCTAGTCAAAATTTCCATGCTTATGAACATTTTATTAACCATGTTTTCCGAAGNACTTCATTCATACTGATGTCACGAAGGTCCATGAATAAATTATGGAAAGGTCATGAATATTCCTCAGAAATCCCAACAAAGTTCATGAATATTTTATGAACAGTTGTTCATGAATATTTCATGAACAGTTCACGAACAAAATTCATGAAAAGTAATCATACAGTTCTTGAATTATTCATGAACGATTCTTGAACTGAAAATGAGACTATTCATTATCTTTTCAATACATGGATTATTCATGAACATCAACAGTTCATGAACTTAAGAACATTCACGAACCACACAGTTAATGAATATTTCACGAATAGTTCATGAACAAAGTTCACGAACATTCATCATACAGTTCATGAATATTCATGAATGATTCTTGAACTGAAAATGAGACTATTCATGATCTTTTCAATACATGAATTATTCATGAACATGACAAGTTCATGAACTTAAGAACATCCATGAACCACACAGTTTATGAATATTTCATGAACAAAGTTCATGATAATTCATCATACAGTTCATGAATATTCATGAATGATTCTTGAACTGAAAATGAGACTATTCATGATATTTTCATTATATGAGTTATTCACGAACATGAAAAGTTCATGAACTTAAGAACATTCAAGAATTGTGTTAATGAATGTTCTTAAGTTCATGAACTTTTCAATTTCATGAATAATTCATGTAATGAAAAGATCATGAATAGTCTCATTTTCAGTTCAAGAATCATTCATGAATATTCATGAACTGTTTGATGAATGTTCATGAACTTTGTTCATGAATTGACAATGAATTGTTCATGAACATTCATGAATTATTCATAATCTTTTCGCCTGTGTTGTTGAGGGTACACATTTTTCGTATTAGCCCTCTGTTTATTCGTTCTGTCATGGTGATGCGCACTGAATGGCGCAAACATTGTGTGTTCACACTCATTAACACGACATAAGGCGACAGATAAAACGCTTATACGGTAACCGCTACAAATATCGCCCCGAACAAATATCATCCCGCGAGTCTAATAGGATCTAGATTCGATTTTATTATTTATATACTCGGACTATGATCGGTATGGTCAGAAGTTTATATTCTGACCATGGTACAAATTTAATGTCTATCACGTCAACCGCCTTACATCACTGCATATCACAGTTACAATAAAAAACGGTTCGACTACGGTCCACGTTGATGGGAACAGCAACAAAGGCCATGGCAAAAAGGGAAGGTTCCAAGACGAGTGTTTGCCATGAAAACAGTCTTTATGCTGCTTTAACAACTGGGGAAAGATTGTCGTATGTACACTAGCGGATTGGTGCCATGGTGCTGAGTGAGATGAAGTGCGAACGGCTAGTATTGTGTTTCCGTTCAAGTTTAGTTTTTTTCAAATTAGGGGCTTTATTCAGAACAAGTGCCAAAACTGAAAGTGTGTTGCATTCCAACGTGAGTCTTTGCCATGAAACATCTGGTATTTCATCTTCATAGCATCGAATGTTTGAACGTAGAAAATAAATTTCTTTAATGTGATGAGATGTGCATAAATGTTCCACAACAAGATTTCTTAAGGTCTCGAATATGATGAAGTGAGTGCAATTCACATTCCACATGTAAAAATGTTTAAGTGCTAAGTAAGAGAATCAATAAGTGTCTCCTATTTTAAAAATTACCGTTGAGTCAATTTTGTGTAGTGAATGGTCCATTTAAGATAACCAAAATTAAACAAGTATTACACATAGAAGTGTTGTAAATAAATTTTGGTCAATGATCAAAGCAAACATTTTATCGTTCACACAATTAAACACAATATTCTTTGATGACGCTTACTATCGGTAAGTATAAGCCAATACGTTGTGACTAGAAGTACGTGTACATAGAGAAATAAGATATTTTTCAAAATACGGAACTTGTGACTTCAATCCAGATTTGAAATGTTCGTGTACTGTTCAGATAAACTTAATGCTGGTATATCAGTCAGGCAGCCCCTTTTATACACATTCCATGTTTTCCCTTGAGTACGTACAAACATTTCTCTCTTCTAGTGGTAATTACGGAGAAAAACAAACGCTTATTTGTCAGAAAAGGCATCCAAAACGACGTTTTTTTTGTAATTTGGCCTTGAATAGTGTATGGTGTTATCCCCCGCCAAAGGCGGAGGAATATAGAATTGGCGTTGTCCGTCCGTCCGTCATTCCGTCTGTCACAAAATTTGAAATTGGCGGGGATATCAATTCAACGAATTCGCTTGTTGACTAAGGAATTATATATTACAATTGTTTAAATATACATCGCAAGTAGTAGTGTATCGGATGATTGTTTATATATGTTGACGTTTTTTTTAGGGTTTTGAAGTTTAATAAAGTTTACCATTTAATGCACGATGCATCTTCAACAATTCCGGTTGCATGCTTCCAAGCATTCAATATTGGCATGAGTATTTATTTGAACCAGCATATACTCTTATTGTTAAATAATTAGGAATAAAGGTTTGTAAGTCTTAATAGGTAAAGCAAATACCAATTGATTCCCCAACATTCTTTTCCTGCGAAAGGAATGCCCCAATAGAATGACGGTATTTCACTCAATCGGTTTAATTTCTTGATTCGGTTAGAAACGCCGCATATGCACGTAGTCGCATAGATGTGCGCAAACGCATGTATGCAAAAACCTCTCACATGCGGCAAGCCGTAACTTTTGAAACATAAATAGTGCTAAAAATGACTAGTTATTGGATGTACATGTGTTTTTCTTTTCGTTTTAACACTAGGGACTGTAAGATTATATCAAAGTAAAAACAAATTGCGTCAGAGTGCATGTCATGTATTGATTAACACTTCGCTCGGTATTTTTTGTTGCTTCCAGTATTATAGAAGAACAATATAAAATGTGTATATTGAACATACACAGACTAAGAGACCCGAGTATGAGAAAGGTTGTATTTGCATTTAAGATGTGAATGCGACAGAGATCTGGTTATTGTGGTAATTTTGTTTTTGATGTAAGCTGCAAAACGCAGTATGTATTAAACCGTTTAAATGTTTAATTAATTATTTTAAATAAGGTCTAGACTTGTGCCCCAAATGTTTGTCGACTAGACATTAGCAAACGCGTATATATGGTGCTTTTCCATGCAAACATTGCACTATGTTTATAAAACAAAAAGGCATAATTTAGCCACACAAACGAGCCAACATTAAAAATAAGATCCGTGTGATGTTCTTATTAAAGGACAAACATAGAAAAAGAACTTCCCGGGGTTCGGTCGTGTCTCGTAACCTGTATATTGTTCGCCGCTCCCGAGGCTTCTGAATGTGTACCTGATTACTACGTCGCGTCCTTGAGACCCTCAATACCAAGAAAGCCGACCAAAAATTCATTTGAAGTCGGTTATCTTATAGCACTCTACTGTCGTCGACACGCTTTACGGACAAGGCCATTTCGCAACTCAAATGTATAAATGTTGTCGTAGCTCTGTATACAATTAACAATGTACATGTATATTAATTTTGTATTCACTTCATAACAATACAGTTTAACTTTATAAGTATATATATTTTGTTGTGGTTGTTTTATAAATGTAATTTGGCTGTAAATAGTTGGTTTACAGAATAAAGTTCAGCACAGCTGTATGCAGTAGAGATAATTAAAAATATGTGGCTGAAACATATTTACGATCTTACACAACCTAGTTTGTTTGACAATTTTCTGTAGATACATGTATATCGGTAACATGATATGTTTTTATTTTGTTTAGATTGACCATATTAATTTGTATGCTAATCTATCCCTTATTTGATAAATAGTGTTCCGATACTTAAGTCACCTGAACACTAAAATTAAGTGTGCATTATTCGATTCACTCGTCTCGCTTTATCATTCATGTTTAAATGTTCTGTATGTAAGGTACATTATATTGTGCTTGTTTTGGGCAGGCTTTAAATTTGTAATTAATTTCGATGTTAGTGTAAATTTTGGCTAGCCTTCAAACCGGTTTAAATCTAGTATCTTACGTGTATATGTACTTATTCTCACCTCCATTACGGAACGTTTAGAAACACAAGTTTGCCTGACGGACTCGATATATGAGTTTTAGTAGTTTATCTGATAAGTAAGCGCTTTTCCCTTACAACGAGATTTTGATAAATTAAATTATTGTGAACTACTTTCCAATTAATTTTGGTATTTAAGTTATGTAAGTGCTATGATTGAGAAAAGGCCTTGAACAATTGAGTACGTTTTCTTATATTTAGTACAGTGTACTGTATTTATGGTACCATTCCACTGACCAGCAATAAAGGGTCATTAGATGTTACAATTTAGTAAATACTGATAATCCAGTTTAATTATATTTGTGTATTCAGTGGATATTTTGTAACTACTATGTAGCATATTTTAAACGATTTTATTCTTAGACAGATCGAAATTGTTACACGCCCGTTCATTACATCTGGGCACAAAATCTGGGTACATTGAATTAGCAACGATATAAAGATAGACAAAACATGAACATTATTGTTAGAATTCACAATTCGTTCTATCTATTTTGTGTGAAATTTAGCCCTTTGTTGTCTTCTAGTAGTCATTTTTGCATAGTGTAGGTAATCGTATATTTTTCAAGGATTCCAAATATTAATAGAAGCAGATAATTATTAGAAGAAACAAACAAACACGAAATTGATTTATCCATGTATTGTAATACAGTTTATGCGTACATGTATTTACAAATTAACGGACAAATAATGACTCATTAAACTAATAGCAATTTAACGTACAACTAACACATACTTCTTAACCATAATAACATACATGCGAGTAACGTTTTTTTAAAATCAAGTTCATAATGTGAGACGAAAACACTGAAACGCGAAGATAATCCATTATCACCAAATCATATAAAGTAAACCACCATACATGCTATAAACCCCACGACCTCATGCCAACAATAATTTTATATTTTTTATTTTTTAGCTAAGTTCTTTTTTTTTTCATAAAACGTCATGATTTGACATGACGCCACAAAGATATTCATAACACTTCCAACAAAATAAAATGTCATGTTGATTAACAATACTTATTTGATCGTTCGTCAAAAAGTTGTAACTCTGTTACTCTTGTATCTTCAATGCAATTGAGTAATTAAATAGTAATTAAATTGAATGCGTTTTAATTCCCTTTTATTATTGTTTAATTTGAGTTACAATGCTATGACGTTAATTTTTATTTACACTTAAATGTATTATGAATATTGCTGGGCCAAGTGTGAGGTTGAGCGCTCTATAACCAGGTTTAAACCCCCAATGCGTTGCATTGACCGTTCCAAGGCGGTGACCCCAGCTTTATTCTTATTTGTGTTTATGTTGTTTTGTATTGTGCTGTATTGTGCTGTTTTGTACTGTTTCGGCAATCGGTCACTTGCCATAAATAAAGGACCAACTAATTGTTTATAATAAGATTTCAATACTGCTCCAGCAGCTGGAGTTTCACTTCTTTATATTATAAAATAGGTATATCGTATTAAAATATGTATACCTAAATAATAACTTGCTGCATGAACAACATAATGATCCTCTTAATAACAATTTAGGTTACTTTTAAGCTACACAATAGTCATACATATCATTGTGCAATTAATGAAATATAATTTATAAAGTCTGCAAAAACTCAAAAACATTATTATAAGACATAAAATACCGCGACCTTATATTTATGGAATGCGTTATTCGTTCAAGTTATCCTATATTTAAAGAATGCTTTTCTTCTAAATTTTAACGTTGTTGGGAGCCATCATAGATATACGATTATTGTACCATGATTCAAACTGACATTAAAACATGAAGCCATACCCACTATGTTAACTACAATGAAAATATTGAAAATGGTATATACATGTATTGTTAATATTTTTTACGTGACATATGTTTCACAACTGTTTATTATTGTAGTATACAAAACATATAATTTAAAACAGTAAACATCATATATTGTTCATTTAAGTGCCATATTGACATATAATATTACACATAAACACGATTGAATTATCATTTCCTATTTTTCTTCATAACAAGCATTTCGAGTATATGAGCACTTAATCAAAACTGCTAAATACTGAAATGTTCAATATTTATGCCAAACAGGATTGAAAATAAAGAAAGCATAAAGTTTTCACATTTTTGTTTTTTTAAATAATATCTACAATCCATTTAACAACGGTAATTTAAGCAGCACTTAATAAATTAACAAACATCCGCAACACACGTACAAAAGTAACAAACCAACTACAAATAGTTTCATTTCAAAAGTAACGTATTTCTGAAACATACACATAAATAATACTAATGATATTCTCGTGAAAAAAACACACACACAGATACATCCAAACGAGTTGCAATTGATTAGGTTAATCACGACAAGAAAAACAACTAGCATATACAATTAAACACAAAAACATGCATACATGTCAAATTAAGACTCATTGCTGAATACACGATGAATGGTATCAATACCATAAGACAATAATAAACATATACAATTGTTTAAATTAATAATTCAAGAGATTTTCGATTTTTGAACACTAATGCAAATGTCGATATCTAATATTGAAACATCTCTTGGGATATGTGGAGGTCAAGCAAGATTACTGTTCTATCGTGGGATTTCTATTGTTGTTTTATAGTTTGAATTTAAGTTGAACAGGTTAACCACACTTATCGGCTTTGATTACCGTTTGAATAAAGTGTTCAATAGTTATATTAGTATGCAGACAGCGTTGGCCACGTAGGTTTAGATTTGATAAAGAAATATTTTTTAAACATTTCATTCGGCAGTCACATTCGATTGGATCAATATCAAAATATATATACTGATAGGAGGTAATAGAAAGTGCGCAAGGAATTGTCAAGAGTTTGGTAGAATAAACAGAAAGAGTCCTCAAACCAGGATTGTGGGAAAATGCATGGTCCGCAATATATTCCAACGGATTGTATGCTATTTTTAGATCATACAGATTTGACAATTCTCTAAGAGCTCGATTATCAATTTCAACAATTAAGTTATTTGACACGTCAAGTTCTCTAAGATTAGGTGCTATGGATGCCAATGTCGCCGGTATAGAGCACAATTTGTTGTAATATAAGTCTAGCCTATATAAGTTCGGCATGACAGTAAGCTCATCGGTGATATACCTTATGTTATTGAAGGCAAGGTTAAGCTCATTAATTTTAGAGAATGCTATGCCTAAATCGGGAAAATATTCCAATTGATTAGATTGCAAAGAAAGAGTCGACATATTGGCTAAAGGTTTTTGACAAATGCTAAAAATATCTTTTCCTCCACTAAAATGATTATCGTCAAGATTCAAAGAGTGTAAGCTCGATAAGTCACAGAAAGGAGCAGGAAATTCCTCTAAATTTGTGTTTTGAATTATAAAGGTTTGCAAGGATTTAATTTCTGTTATGTATTCGAAATCTGAAGCTCTAATTGTGGTTGCACTGAAGTAATCGATTTCTAAATATTGCAAATTGTAAAAGAAATGTAATTCATTTGGCCAGCGACTTACGTTATTCAGCGATATTACAAGTCTTTGGAGTGTGGCACTTATACTTGAAAAGATAGTTGGATCAAAATATAGTATGGGGTTAGAATTTAGGCCCAATGTATGTAAATGTGTCAAAGTAGAAATCGCCATAGGAATTGTTTTTAAATAATTTCGTCCTAAATCCAAATATACAATAGCGTGTTTAAGTTCTTCAAAACACATGTCGTCGATGGTAGAAAGTTTATTACCTTTGAAAGACACATATATTGAAGTTGCTGTCAGATTCCGCAGGAAAATAAATGAGTCATTTTTTAGTGTGTCTATGGCATTTGAACCGAAATTCATTTCCCGAATGGAGATACCTGTACCGGTTAGATTAAAGACTGGAACGTCTGTCAATCCTTTCCAATAGCAATCGATTCGTTCGTTGTTGCATGAACAGACGTTGCCTGTCCAACAGTCATTTACGTCCGATAGGAATCCTGTCGTTACGCCAACCAAGAGCATCATCTGCAATAAGTGCTAATTGTTAATCGAAATAACGTCATTGTTTACATAAAAACTCAATCAATAATCCGCCTGTATGCATTGAACAATTCTATATTTAATAAGAGTTTTTAATATAATCCTTAATTTCATGTAGGAAATTTACAGCATTCTTTCATTTCAGTCCAATGTTTGTAAACACATATCGGCCATTAATACACAGTATACTTAATTATTTAAAAATTATCCAATATAAATACCAACAATTTGTGTTTGTCTTTCAATTTAAATTAAGTGATGAAATGTAGTTCACACAGACAATGTTGTACCGAAGACAAGATACGCGAAAATAATCCTTGACTATAAATGATTGGTTAGCTATAACGTACGTAAAGATGTATTTAGTCCTGTAAATTTATATCGATTGTTTTGTGGAAATTTTATTTATATTTTATATGATTTGTATCACAGTTAATAACAACTGTTACATAGAGGTGAAATGTTTTTCACTGTATATTTTTATTCGAAAAGAATTCCTTGTCAATATCCGTTATATGGTAATTAAGGGCAAGTGACAAATGACATATTCAACTTTGGACAACTTACCACACTAGCCATACTACATACATAGTTCGGTCAATCCAAACCATTTTCGGCTTATACTTTCATAATCAAGAGCTCTTTGCATTTGTAGAATAAAAATAGCCTGTATTATATATGTAAAGCCAGCATATACTTATTAACCTCAATTCACAAACAATGCGTGTCTTTATGCAATAATGAAGAAATAAAACACCAAACAACTCAGTACCAAAGTCATACGCTGATTAGGACATACATGACGTCATCAGGTTATGATGACATGCGTCTGTTGTAGCTGTTTTTAGCTGATTAACAAACGAATTGTTCTCTAAAATATATTCTTCTATTTCAGTTGTGTCTGACACAGATTATGTTACTAGGTGTTCATATTGTTCTAACTAAAATCACTGTAATCATAAAATCATAAAATTATGTACCTGCATCAGAAAGATGACATGCATCGTTAACATCATGGTGTTTGATTTCAGCTGCACGTTTCACAAATATATGTGTCTTTAGGAAATCCACGGTCCCGATACTCTTAATCGACTGTTCTGGCTAACGCTCAATCGAATACGGCCAAGTTACGACTGCATTTATTGATGCATATATATATACCTGTCAAATATCGGTCAGTCTTAGGTCTACAGCATGATGGGAAATATCAGACTGTAACTCAAGATTGCTGCAATCTAAACCTGTTAAGCGATGTCGAATTATTTGAGTCACGATTGTGTGTGCTAATGTCAGCAATTATCAGTTTTTCCAAATGGTATTGCGACTGAATAATTCGACGATAGGGATGTTTTAAATTTCACGTAGCTATAACTGGTGGAAATTGCTTGTCTGCATGCGAAAGAGGACAAAAAGGAAACACTGTGGTTATACATGCGCAAACAAATAAACAAAAATAACAAAATTTGGATAAAGACAGTTGTAAAAGCATTTCTTTACATAGTGTGAAATAAGTCAATCTAAAAGTAAAATAATAGGGTAAAAGTAGACTAACAATGAAAGATTATATAAAACAGATTTTTAAATTACCTTTCCCTTCAGTATAATTATTCCACGAATACTTTGTGCAAGAAACATATGTTTAAATAAACATGCTTTTGTTTATATCTCTTCCTGTTGGTAAGGTTTGGTGATTCTAGCATTACACATTAAATTTATATGGCCACACTTAGTAAATAGAATTTATGTAATGCAATATTGCAAACGGCATGACCTGGATTTCGACTCTACACTGTTCAGTATAATATTTAGATTCATGTGTAATGTAAAGTATTCCACAGTTTGTCGAATTTTTATTGAAATTTTTATCACATACTTTACTTTGACCACAAAGTTAATGATAGTTTGGTTTATTATTTGTTGATATTTTATCTTATAAAAACAGCCTATAGTCATCACTTGTTCGGCCCTTCATGGCATTCTATATACATCCCTGACGTTCTGGTTTCCGGTTCTATATTTGCAGAACAGAAGACCATACCCTCGATAACTATGCGTCTTTTTCATTGATTTTGCCAGTGTCTCTGAAAGTATTAATTAAAAATAAGCAAATGAATTCCACGACAACTAAGTAAAAAAAGTAATCACGTTGCATAGACTCCTTCGATGTTTGTTATTTATAGTTAAAACTCATCAAACGTTTTTGCTGAATCATATATTTCTATTAATCGAGAATCGAAAACAATGCCACGTGCTACACTGAGAGTCACAACCAAATTGCCATTACTCTTTTAATGTATGAATAGTTAAGGGCGTACATGATTTAAAATTGTACTTCGAGTTCATAGTGAAAACGAATGCAGAACATTCGATGTCATAGCGTTGTAACAAAATATATTTGTATATCAATTTATTTAAACTTTTGGGAGTATGTTAATATATGTACGTGTTTAGATTAATACTGTCGAAGGGACCTATCGGAAAAAACACAATTTAAAGAAAAAGATTTTATCGAAACTGATATTTTTTTATTAAACGTTCTCATCTTATAAGAAAACGACAACATAATTCAAGGAAAAACGTGTTTATGTGCATAATGCTAGAGGACTGCTTATTTTCTAATGAATCCAGGGTTTAAGTAAACAATATGTTATATTAAAGAAGGATTTTACGGTGAGCATGTGCGTGCGTATTTCGACGTTTATTGGGCCCTTCTGTGCCCGAAATGTGCACCAGCACTCCTACTTATTTTATTTACTAGACTCAAGAATGTTGGGACACATTTTGAATAAAAGCTTCAATTTTTACCCATTTAGTTAATACCGAAATATATTTAATTTTGTTGTGGTCTTTTACTTCGGGGAGAGGCCAGAGTACCCGGAGGAAAATCCTCCTGACCGGTATAGTGACTTCAAACCTTACTCACATTCGCAAGGAGCAGAGATTGAACTTCCCAGGGGCGCCTGTGAGCTTGGTTGGTTGTAACTATATTAAAGAAGTGCATGTTGTTTTTAATGTTTATATACCATTTAATTTTAGTTTACCTCAACGTGTGTTAATATTCCTATTTCTTAGTTCGCGGTGCTAAAGATATTTAATACGAGTTTCAAAATATATATCGTTTTGTCACTGTATGTAACCTTGTGTAGTGTAACCAATATCAAACTCTTAACGGCTTTAACTTCCTTAACATGGTGATTGTAACCACAAAGCAATCTGCTTACATATCCATCTATAACGGGAAGGTTTATATACGTTAGAAACTAAATATTTAAGAAATATTTAACCATTTTAGATAAAAAAAAATACAAATTCATGCAATTAGCAGTTTGTTAGATGGGGGCATGTTATTGAATGCGATTTTTACAAATTTACAGTTTGCACAACGTTCTGCAAACTACTGATTTGAATATGTTTGTAATACTCAAA
The DNA here is from genome assembly GCA_007657795.1 of Dreissena rostriformis. Taxonomy (NCBI): domain Eukaryota; kingdom Metazoa; phylum Mollusca; class Bivalvia; order Myida; family Dreissenidae; genus Dreissena; species Dreissena rostriformis. Next base: position 15,416 of record VMBQ01001505.1, read on the forward strand.
TTTGATGGAGATGTTTTAAACAAATACACCTATCTTAATCAAAATGTCAATATGAAACTAGTTCGTCTTCTGTTTTATTTAGTTGCACGTATTGGTTAATTATAGATCCTGGACTCGGAATATATCAGATACAGTTATTAAATTTCAACGTTAATAATGTCACTTATCATGGGATAAACATTGACATGGATGCAGCATTATAATGTTTGACTCAAATTGCTGACTCATAATTGACTGACATATAGTAATTACTAATTTTATATATCATACGAATTAAGCGTGAATATCTCAGTTCTCAGAATATCAATATCGCCTTTAGAAAATACATTTAGAGTAGTTGTTCAATAAGTTTGCCACTTGCTCACTCTGCACTGCATAAAGTCCATCTAGTGTTCTCATGTATAGCTCCTGGAGATGTTACGGTACTGTTTCAACTACACGTGTAGAAATTGTATTCACACGAACCTCTCGTAGTTAAATAACAGGACTCGAAATTGCTATCATTGTCCCAGGGTTAAATATCTTAGCCTGTTCAGATACGGAGAATTTCCGAGTACCGTGTATCAGGCGTCCAGTGATTTTTATGTCGGTTCAATAATGCACAAGGTCTCCTATATTTTGTCCGTGTCTGAAACCTCGGTTGACACAATCATTTATGATCTAGCGGGTATTTCAATCTTCTCTGATACAACTACCCGCTGGCATCCTGAAGCTCATTGGCTTGTGAGAGAACCGCTGTCTCCATTAATACGTATCTGTTCTAACGTCAACTCAATATGACACTGGTACTGGTTGAAAAAGTCAAAACCTATTATGATTTCTCGATCAATGCCCGCCACTGCCGTCGTAATCGGGTAGGGTTTTCCATTAATGCGTAGGTCTAGTGTGTTTAAACCTTTGATAGTAAGCAGCGTGTCAACCTAACATATAATTTCCTTGTCAAACACGTTGAGGTCGGTACACTTTTCAAGGTCCATGTCTGTAAGGACATCAGCGAAGATGTAGCCCCGGTTTCTATTAGACAGCTAACAGCATAGCTCTCGATTTTCGATGCTAAGAAAAATAAACCGGCCCCATTGAAAGTTGATGTCTTAACTTCACCAACCGTGTCACATCTACTCTGGTCCGCGTTAGATGATTTACTCGTATTTTACTTTTGGCTATTATGGTACCTGAGAACATCATCCGTTATCTATCTGAACCCTTTTACTATGTTGAAATGACGTTTCCACTCACTCTTGTTCTGTTGCTTGATATGGACATCGCCCTCAGCAGAGGTTTTGCCAGCACCTGACGTGAGGTAATGTGCTTTTACTCACCCTTGTAGTAAGCTTCTATGTCGAATGCACGGCATCATTCTGACTTGAGGGTCTGGCCTGTTAGATGTGTATCCTCAACTTAACGCTGTGAAGCGAATCAGGAAACTGCTTTTACAACAGTATTTCATCTTTGGCTTATCCACACACTTTTTCTGTTGTTTAGTTACTTGCGTCCGATATGAATCTTGTTTCTTCGCCAACTAATCGAAACTCAGCTGCTTATTGTAAGATTGTTGCTTAATTTGAATCGAACTAACGTCATAAATGTCTTTGGAAAAAAATGGTCGAAAGTGTACTTACTTTTATGGTACATTGCAATCAAAAGCATTATTCGTTAACTGACTAAAATAGAGTTATAGTAAACTCATAAGGGTTGACGAAACACAAACAACTATGTACAATTTCATCGCGTTTATTTTGAGTTGTTGAAAAATAATTGTTAATTCATCCATATTATTTGACAATTGCATTCATATAGTAGTTCACAATTCAGACATACCAAAAGTCTATATAAATAAAAAACGTTCTGATTTGGACTGTTATACATATATTGAACATAATTTCGGTCAAAATGTCCGTTTGTTCCTGGATAACTAATAAGTCTTCTTTTAGTCAAAAATATTGTTTGAAAAGAACTTGTTTAAAGTCCTACTGTGTCGTTTATGTATTGGTAATATACATTTAGAATGTTATTGCACATTTAATCGTTGTAATAATAAACGTTACAATATCAATATGTATGCTAAATATACTTCAAGCCGTATAGAGTATATTATATACTTAAAGATACATTCTACTTACCTTCCGCTAGTCTTTTATATACGGCTATCCTGAGATTAATCTTGTTACCACCAGCTAGTCTTGTATTAACAACAGGCAAAAATAGCCTCATAATGCACGACACAATCTTATATATAATTTCTAAATTCACATCGTTACGCTATACACAATAAACGAAAGCTATTTGAACATCTGTAACACACCCTACTGTGTGCACTGCTTCCAAGAAAAATGCAATTGGTCATATCAATCAATGTACACAAAAGTCAAAATATAAGAGTTTCTGTCGATATTTAATGATTGACCAATATACGGAGTTGAAAACTCCATACAGTGGCCCTTTAATCATTGAGCACGAATGCATCGTTGTAAGTTTCTGGAAGATTTGATGTTCTATTAAAGCTTCGTTCATGTTGTTCTAAATTGCCTTCTCTAGCTAATGTTTCATATACTAAATTTCGACTAACCCTGACCGTAATTGTTCAACTTATTGTCCATGTGAGTGTCGTTGGTTTGCAGAATGGACGGAAATGAAATAATGTCAATACTTACGTTATTGCAAATTAAAAAAAGCTTGATTAAATAGAATAATGGATAAGTCAGAAGTCTGATGCTGAAGCAATATTTTGTATGATGCTACAATGGCATCATGCAGTGCATATTGCTATCAATTTAAACTTTCATAAATATGACCGTACATATTGTACAATAATTATATGTTTAGCGTCCTGAAAGACATAATGAAAACACATTATTATTTAACAGCTCAAGTCGATGAATATTAAGATAATCTTTGCTTGGAATACATCTTTGAATAAGTTGGAAAAGTTCAATTATTATAGCATCGTTTGTTTAGTTGTTTCGTTTGTGTTTGTTGTTGTTGTTTTGTTCTTTGCTCTACATTTGGAAAGGTCATGTTTGTATATACCCATCTAAACATTAAATGAAAAACGTGTATGGACTCATTGTGTTATTTATTTTTCCAAACTTATGGGCTGGCTTTGACTAAATAAAGTACAGAGTATTAGTGTACTACATTTGCGGCGTTATATTTGGAACGTTCTTGCACGCTCGGATACTGTGATAGCATGCTTTTAGGTCATGCTCGCTCGAAGTACAGATGGTTTTATCTAAAAGTCTATATTTGTAACGTAATCGGATCTTAACGACACACACCTTTATTTATAGCTCAGACGTTCTGGATCACTTTCTATATTTGCTTACTACAAGGCTATAGCTTATCTTTCGATGTAACCTCACCATTTATTTTACCAGTTTGTCTTCCAATTCAAAATAATAAGAATTTTACGCGCAACGTCCTATGTCAAAATAACAAATAATGGAAATGAACATCCTCAGACATCACATTAAAAAAAGCATACATATAATGTTGTGTGTAACATTAGACATATAACATATTTGTTCACATATCATAACTACGTTGATATATTCTTTTTGTTGATTTGAATTATTTAAGGTGCATTTATGGAGCAATACTATAAGCTAAAGCAAATTAGGGAATTTATCGACGTTACCTAACCTGACTATACACACGTAGGTGAAAAGCATATTCCCACATACACAAATGTACATGAATTTTGTAAAAATACTGTTTAATGCATATTCCCGGTTGCATTCGAAGTGACGCATACAAAGGCTCACAAACTTGAATCAGAAGAATACAACAACAATGAGCTACCGATACACATTCCACTCATAACGATACTAGTAACTGTTGTACTACTAGAATTACTGATCTTACTTGATAAAGTAAGCTACAAATGTAAAAATGTGTTCAAGCTTGGATTGAAACGTGTGATAGTCTATTTACATTTAACATACACTATGACGTGTTTTAAAAAGAATTGGATAATATAATTTATTAGAACATTGAACGAGACACTATTGTATCATCCTCATGCGTCATAATACATATACATGAAAATGTACTGATAATTGAACGAAAATTGTACCAACCAGTCAAGGGTGCACATTCGGCGACCGTGATGTGTTGTTTCGAGCGCTTGCCACCAGCGCATGTACATGTATATCCCTTCTTTAAACCCTATTATTTGTTTTCTCACAGTGGGCCGCATTCATTACATCGAAGACAGTAACCGCAATCACATTCTTCAGCCGCAAATTAGAGACACAATATACGCTATTACGTCAGTGGTTAGAAAAAACAACAAAGCAGTTTTAAATGTTTACTTTTTGCACCAAGAAACGACTGACACGTATCGCTATTCTTAGGTTAAATATGGATTTGGGAGTGAAACACAGTTGCCGTTGGCCGTTGTAGACAGGTGACCGTTATTCGCAGTTGTAATCCATTGGTTGGGGTTGGGGAATCCATACTGACTGTTGTCGACAGATGACCGTTGTTCTTAGTTGACCGTTACGTCAGGTTTGACTGTATTATGCGCAAGTTAATTTTAATTTCTACAACGATGAGTAATCATACATTTATAAGAAGTAGACTTTTGTGAAAGAAAAACCCCAAACATTTAATATTTATATATCTAAGGTGGCTTCAATAAACATGTATTTTTATATACAAAATGTTGCATACGCAATATAGAATTTTGAATAACATAACAATGACCTGCAGTAAGGAAATATTGTTCTACAGTAAGAGTTGTTACGATGATCTCAATATTTGACATGCTATGTATCTTAAGCTTTTAGTACTTTAAAGTTGCTCCAAATTTTGTTACAAGCCATGGATACGTTGAATAATAAAACATGGAACTACAACTTAGCATTAGAATTAATTGTTTTTCACAAAAATTGTTGAAGGGTTCTCAAAAACTAAGCAATATGAAACAAAATGGTGATTTTCAGATACCAGGTGGGCATATGGTCAAGTACGTTTGGAGTGCATTAAGCGGTACAAGTACTTACAATACATGGATTGTTGTTCTTAGTGGGAGATCTATGTACGCGATTGCGGTCTGCAACCTATCTAAAAGTCGCAGTGTCCTCCCTGCATTGAGGTCAGAACAATATCTTTGATAGCGATAACATAACCCATCGTGTACAAGTAGTAACTAATTGTAAATGGTGTTAGTACGAAGTTGAAAACATTATTTACTTTTAATTTTCACTAGTAGATCTGCAATGTAAGGTTGAGTGTAGGGAGGTTACTGTTGCGAGGCTTCGAAAAACGGATGCTAGAGTATAGGCGAGTGCTTCAGTGTCTATGATATAACTGTTGGTTATAAGTTTGCAACGCCCGATGAACGGTGGATTAATATATTAGTTGGTTCAATTACGTGGTACTGCAGGAAACTGTCCTTAGTATTTTTTACACATTTGCTTTTTTTTTATGGCAACCGGTAGGCAGGTGTATGGGTTGTTTATGTTTTACTTTTTATGTGAAAGTTGTATATTGAGTTGATGTTGTAAGAGTATCTAAGTTGTGGTGTTAACTTCCAATTATAACAGTATATTTAATAATTTATGATTTCATGGCACAATTCGGACTCTGTTCTTTTTAATATAACATAAAGCATGTGATAAAGCGGATTATATTACAGATCAAACGTAACCCTCACAATTAAATAAACCTAGTGCGAAATATGTGTGCTTGTGTGTATGTGCGGGGCTACAGTTTCACAAAATACATTTTGTATGAATCATGTTTGAATTGCCGGTAGTCATTCAAAATATAACACATTGTACAATTCTACAAAAACACACATACAGAATTTTGGTGAGTACATAAAACAAAAATGCTAACACATTTGTTTGAACAGGTATAATAATGATACTGTCCAAACGTCATAGCATATTCTAAATGCAATACTTGATCTTTTTATACTTACTCTACAATCAGCAACACACTGCCTATTATGGCCTCTCTAATTGGTCAAATACAAATAAAAAAGAGAGGTGAAGATATTGGGGGTGTTGTCAGAATCATATAACTAATATTTATATTCCAGAAACCCTCCACTTAGAAAAGAATTATGCATTAACCAAACGCGCGACTAGCGAAATCTTAATCAAACGCACCATTGCAGATATGCTAACAAGTTTGCGATATATTTAAAGAACATTCTCAAACAAGCTAGGTGTAAGAAAATAGCGTAAATGTGTTTAATCTATCTAACAAAACCTGCTCTATAGCTTACAGCCTCTTAAGATTGAAATATGATAATATTTAAGTTATATACAGCGATACGTTCTACTACATCGACACATCACAAATCGTACTGTTGTAGCATTATTGCCATTGCAAAAAATGACACTCCAGATACCCTATCATTAGAGAAAACCTTGGTCTTATTTTATAACATAACACAAACTATAAACATAAAATGATCAAAACTATGACGAGCGGCTTAGAACAGCCCATGCAAAGCATTTGTGGTTTAAGCAGAAGTTTTCGCTCTAGATTCAGACACCCCAATAAACAGCATATACTCCTAAGAGGAGCTGCATGTTAACAGCGAGGATCTTAGGTTTAATTCACCATTATGTACTGTGCTTGTATGAAATGGGCAAAAGTAGGTGTATGAAGATCTCCCCAGTTGAGTTGGAAGTCTTAGTCAGCGCTTACATCTCATACATTATCAACACAGTACTTGAAATCGGTGTTTTTGAAATATTTTGCTTTGCAATGTATCCTATTTAGCTAGAAAATATATCCGTGGTCACGTCTTAACCAGTGAAACATACCCACACCGCTCGTGGTCACGTCTTAACCAGTGAAACACACTCAAACCGCTCTATGAACATGACTGAACGCAAAAACGAAATAGTTTTGATGACATATTTCTTTGTAAAATTGATTATTGTAAGCAAAACAACTACATAAAAGACAGGGACATCCGTAATAACATTTCTCTTTAGTCATAAAGAAGCTGGTATTTTTATCAGATGGCAAAAAAGACGAGACATGGCCGTAACATGCTTGATCTTAAATACAACAGAATTATGAAACGGATAAGTTTCGTATCGAATTTAAAGCAATAATGCAGCATTACACACGTTTTAGCTAGTCTTTTATAGTCCAAAATATCGTTGTGAAAAAACTTAAAAATATCATAATCATAATTATAAGTAATACTTTTTTATCCTGCTAGAACTAAAATAATTTTGACAGTATCGTTGTTAATATGCCGGTGATTAATTATTGGTCGTTAGAACCGTCGCAAATGTCTACATAAATATCAACTTTATGGTGCTTATTTGAAATTATTGTAAGCAAATGTTTGCCAAGACTTCTATTGTCAAGTATTCACGTTTATAATATTATGAAGTCCTGAGTTTGACTGAGAGTTTTGTGAGTGAAGTTCTTATTTTCATAGAACGTAATGTAAGGCAAATCCTCATTTTGATAAAATTAAGCGTGCACTAAGTCTTAATTATGTAAATAAGAAATTGAGAAACACACAAAATAATATTTTCTTTTGGTGCAACTGGAGCAATATTATCCTTACAAGATGTATCACAAGAACGAGAGCAATCATTGGTCACAGCTTCCACAAACTAAACTGTCCATGTAATGATATTTTACAGGAATATTTGCGAATGAGCATCACAGACTTTCTTCTTCAATTACCTTGTTATGTTTTGTTTGTGGTTTTCATATTAGTCAGAATGTTGGTTGCATTCTGGTTGAGCCGAGTACTGGGCCATAGTTACCATCGTATCTCCTAGTGGTAAATGATCGGTATCGTCTCCTGAATCACACAATCATAAGTCATGTTAAATCACAACACCAATCAACATAGCAGTCCATCTAATGGGTGTAATAAGGAAACGAGTCATACGTTATATTTGACAAGAATTATATGTCAAGTCCTGAATGTTATAATATAATATATTCTATATATTTTTTCTTGGCCATCTTGCTACTTATCAAGTTATAACAGATCCCCGAAGTCAAGAAACAAACGCTTTAAAGAATAGTTAATTTTAGACAAATGCACAATATGATAGCAAATACATTCATTGTAAGTATGCGGTATTATGTTCAAATAATCTTTGCTTATAACGTGTTCTTTGATTATAAAAAAACAACAACACAAAAACGTGATTAGAGATTGGACAATTTCTAGTCATATTTTCATTCTTTAATGTGTGATCCTCACAATAACAAGAAAGCGATAACCTAATTTAAGTTGTTTAATAGTAGAATAACCTTTTCAGAGTTCAATGTTATTATCGTTAGCCAAATATGACACGGAATTTACTTCGTTTTAATACTTTGGTGTAAACAGTTCGTTATAATGTTTTCTTTCAGTTTAATTTAACCATATTCTTAGCTCGATTTCATCAAAATCCTTGAGCTTTTAGAGACATTCTCGAGTCCTTTTACAGGACGGAACCAGTACTCAGTGTCTTTTGAAAGTTCTTTTTTAAGGTCTATAAAGTTCCAGCCATTAAATGTTTGATGAACGTGTCTTAAATATGTAAACATGTTCCAACTTATATTATAGCTCATGCTAGATAATTTATATCAATAGACATGCAAAAGCCAAATGCACTATTTTTGCGAACTTCATTTGCAGGCTCAATATAGTAATCTTTAATAAAATCGACCTTTCGGACATAATGGTTTTGAGAGGAAAAGTATTTTGACCGCCGTTTATTTTTCAATTCAGAGGTGTTTCGGTAAAGTGGGATGTTCGCATACACATGTGGTAGGGCACTTATTGCGGTGGCGGATCTGGTAACTAAAATAGTGAAAATGATTCAATAGCAACACACATTTCACACAAATGAATACTAAATATAGTGGAAGATGCCAAGAGCTCTAAAAGTATCACGGCTCGAACAAATTATCTTTAAATATTAAACCGTATTGCTGGATGAAGGTCGGTCGGTCGGTCGGCGGGTCGGTCGGTCTGTGTGTCGGTAGACCAGTTCGTTTCCGATCAATAACTTGTGAACGGATTGACCGATTGACTTGATACTTTGCATACACACTGGCATTGGACAGTAGATAAACCACTTTGGAAATAGGGGTCACTAGGTCAAATGTCAAGGTCACTGTCACAATAAGTGTTAAAATCGTTTCCGATCATTAACTCGTGAACGAATGGACCGATTTGCTTGATACTTCACATTGCACAATGTGCATTGTCATTGGGCATTAGATTACCCTCATTAAAATTGGGGTCACTAGGTCAAAGGTCAAGGTCACTGTCATAATAAGTGTGAAATCGTTGCCAATTTATAATTCGTCAACGAATTGACCGATTGGCTTGATACTTCACTTGTGAAATGGCCTTGGACAGTACATAACCCCAATTGCAATTGGGATTACTAGGTCAAATGTCAACGTCACTGTCACAATACGTGTGGAAATCATTTCCGAGCAATAGCTCGTCAACCAATTGACTGATTGACTTGATACTCTACATGTGCATTGGCCTTGGACAATAGATGACCCCTATTGAATTTGGGGTCACTATGTCAAAGGTCAAGGTAACTGTCACAATAAGTGTGAAAATCAAGTCCCTGTTCTGGGGGCATATTTCTCCGACCGCGGAACTCTTGTTTTATATATGAAAGATTATTTCGTTTGCTTGTTCTTAAGCTGCATGTTATAATATTCGAAACAGGTTTATGACATAGGGAATATGTCCCAATGTGTACGTTTGTGGACTATTGGTTCATCAGCTGATATATGTGGTCATTGTGGATTATATAATTACATACCTAATCAGGTGTTGCATTTCTTTATATTTTGTTGAAACTTGTAAGTATATATCAGGCTTTTTGAACTTTGTTTCGTCTTTTCTGCCATCTGATAAAAAAGTGTAAATGTGATTGCTACATTTTATGCCCCCTTCGAAAAAGAGGGGGCATTTTGTTTTGCTGGATGTCGGTCGGTCGGTCTGTGTGTCTGTCGGTCTGTCGATAGACAAGTTTGTTTCCGATCAATAACTTGTGTATTGATTGACCGATTGGCTTAATACTTCACATGTGCATTGGCCTTGGACAGTAACTTACCCTATTGAAATTACTAGGTCAAAGGTCAAGGTCACTATCACAATAAGCGTGAACATCGTTTCCAATCAATAACTCGTCAATGCACTGGCCTATTGGCTTGATACTTCACATTTGTATTGGCCTTGGACAGTAAATGACATCTATTGAAATTGGTGTCACAGGTCAAAGGTCGAGGACACTGTCACAATAAGTGTGAAAATTGTTTCCGATCAATACCTCGTCAACCAATTGACTGATTGACTTGATACTTCACATCTAAATTGGACTTTGACAGTAGATGACCCCTGTTTAGGTTGGGGTCACTAGGTCAAAGGTCAAGGTCAATATCACAATAAGTGTGAAAATGAAGGCCCTGTTTTGGGGGCATACGTCTAGGACCGCTGAACTCTTGTTCAGATTAGCATTTCTTGATAACTGTAGGAAAACATTTAGATGCATATAGGTTTCAGAGGTCTGCTGAAATGAAACAGCTGAACACTAAGCTCTAAGAAACGTTTACTTTATTATATCATTCTAATCTTCTTTTCAAAACTACAATACATGTCCAGTTAATTTTGTCGGGCCAGTTTGCTCCGTTGGTAGAGCGCTGGACTTCAAATCCAAGGATCGCGAGTTTGATCCCAGACTCGGCCACACAACTTCAGTGGGGATTGTTCATGAAATCCTTTCTACGACCATGCTCCCCATACCGCTGATTCAAGTATGGCGATTTTCAGTTGAAGTAAATGCTTTAAGTACTGGTAAACCAGCTGTCAAATGGGAGTTGGTTATCTGACCGCAATAATATGAATGAAATAATGTTGCATTCTACGAAAACAACAATAACACAGAGTAACCGATTATCTCTTTCGACCAGTCGATTGAAGCAACAGTGTTTTTTTAAAATGATCAGATTGCTTATTCTTCGGATTTGATGTTCCTCTATGTACAGATATAATTCGAGTAAATCATATTTAAATTTAACCATTTATTTGGGAGTGTGTTGTCTTACTGATGACAGGTAGACATTACAAGCTTAAAATATGCAATGTATACATTAAAATGAAAGTCAAGTAAGGCATATGCTATATACTTTTTAATTTGGGATCATTTAATTCAATTGACATTTCCAACATTTCTATAAAATGAAATACTTGTCATTTTACGACAACCTTTCTTGTAATGATTTTTATACATGTAATTAACATGTTTTGAGAACCGAGTGATGTACATGTCTCAAGTTATAAACGCCATCTTAAACAACGAGGAAGGTGAGACTGTTATTCGCCTTCATTATGGGTGGCGTTGCTATGTTGATATATTGCTCATGTCTCTCATCGATGATTGGTCTAGATACTGCAACTTCACTTGCACCTACTACCTCAGTCAGGTGAAGTTTGTTTTATTACAGAGTACTTATTTGCAGTTGTTTACTATGCGTCAATCGTAGATCTGTTGAATATGTTTTTTATGTTGGTCATTCAGTAGACATCTTTTATTTCCGCTTTCTAACTCTAGTCGTGTTAATCTGATATTCACTAACGTAGATGAAATCGTGGTTGTCATATTATCTCAGCTAAGGTTAATACAAAGCTGAAATATTGAGTTTGTTGAGGAAGTTTGATATAACTACCGTACACCTTATAAGCTCTCCTACCAGCAATCTGTTCTTTTCTTCATCAATATTGGTATGTTTAAGATGTTACCCATTTAACAAATATTTAGTATTTTTGTCGTGTACTTTAACTAAGGTGTTTTCAAAAGTGTCATCCAAACAATTATAATATCATTTTTTACTTGAGCACATTATACCGGAGCTCATACAAATCAATACATGTTTCTACCAATACATAATTAGACATGATCTGATTAATGTTCAATATTAAATATTTAACTTGTATGTCGGGACATACACTTCTCTGAGTTTTGTTAAATAGGTTTGTATAAGATATTGTCAGAAAAGAAATTAACAAACATATATTTTTTCAGCAAGATACTCATACCAACAATCAAGTGTATCGCTATGGTGACAAAATAGTCAAGAACAAAATTGACGAGCTGTCCGTGCGGTCGGCAATGATAAATTATACTAGTGACAGCTTTGTGCTTATATGTGGGACACACGCGTTTACAGCTAACATGTTAGATTTTCTTAGTGCAATAGGTATTATAAAAGATAACATTCACAAGTTTTAACACAGATTATGGGAAAGTATTCATTCCTATTTATATGTTCCATGTGGAGTTTTTAGAAAAAAAAACCCATTAAGGAACCAAAACCATTTGTTGTATCAATTAACCCATTCTTAGAAATAGATCTTAGAAACAGATATGAGGGAGTAATGCTTTCGTTTTTCGGATGTCTTATAATCACAACTTACAACATCCATTAAGTCATGTACAGAATAGTTTTAATAGAATTGAAGAATGGTAAGTGATAATGAAATTAAATGCCTTCAAAGCACATAAATTTGTTACGCATATTCTAAGACTAGGAATGCACAAGGGATAAATGTCGATTGAATTCTATTTAATTCTTAAGTACATCTTTCTAACATCATGCTTAACGTATTATCACCACAATAATGTGATATATAGTTCTTGTAAAAATGCAAAGCAAATATGAGTATGTTTTCGTCATAACGTGGTTTATAATATCGGAAGTAATATGATGAGAGCTTCGCTTTGAACCATTCATATCACCGAGGTTGTGGTCATGTATTATTATCCCCCGCGAAAGGCGGAGTGATATTGCTTTGGCGTTGTTTGTTTGTTCGGATTTCATTGCAACTTGGTATGAGTATATATATGGATAAGAGGATGATGCACGCCAAATGGCATTGTACACCATATGTTAATAATGGAGTAATGACCCTTTGCATATATTCTGTGTCAATGCAGCATGTGGGGGTATACGTCACGTCTGTGACAAAGCTTTAGATCGGCGGGGGATATCAATTCAACGAATAAGCTTGTTGATAAGGACTTGTAAGCATATGAATGTTAACATGATCTAACAATACACTGGAGAACGTGTATAAAGTACAGTAATTGCGTCGATCTGAAAACCATAGAACAAAATGGTACATCACGTGTATTAATAGAAAAGAGATTAAATATAAACTGGTGCAATGGTAACATTTCGAACCTTTCGTAATTTCAGGCGACTTTGAGAGCATCAAAAGTTTGTTACAATACAAATAGCCATATCTCTTATCATAATACTATATTTCTCGACTTTTCTTCATTTTATGCCAACATTTATAAATGCAGAGACAAAAAAGAGACATACAGAGAGTTATAGTGTATTGTAGGCTTCAAGCTGTTGATTTGTTTGCCCTATTTTATAAATTGTTGAGTTTGTTTGCGACGTGTGTACTAGTATTATTGTTTTGTGTCACACTGTGTGAAAATTTATTGCCCTTTATACAGGACAATTTGCTATAAGCCTAATAAGGTTACGTTACTGGTGGTGCAGCTTAAGTTTCACTTTGTATTAAATGTGCTAATCTGTTCATAAGGTTCAAGGATGATGATACGTTTCTAAACTCAGACGTAACTTGATAAAAAGGAAACCAGTTGAAATTAAAACGTCAGGGAAAAGGGGAAGATTTAGTACAACATTAATATATTCTGAAGTCAATATTGCGTTTTTGTTCAAAGACTTAACTCCAGTTGCCTTCCAATGAGACATGCTTACGATAAGCACAAAGTCACTAATTTTTTATATGTTGCCAAAATAATACCAAAACATACAAATGGAATAACAAACACAAGTGAAAAAAGATATATTGTTATTTATAGCAAAACCAAGCACGGAAATTCGACCATGTTTACACATAAATGCAAATATAACGACAGCCATCGTTGTTGTTGAATGCATGTCATGTAGAATAGTTCTCATTCTTTGGTCGGAATGTGATACTCGGTAATTTCGAGCAGTAAAGTCAACAAAGTCGTAGCATAGAACAGTCCTAAATAACTCTTAAATGATTATGATAACCAACACGATCTCTAGCACATTGTTTCTAAAATGAGCTATCACCAGGACCCTTATCATATGTTCTCAATTTAAACTTCAGTTGCATCAGAAAGCAAAACGACCTTATTTAAAAACAATTCCATTAATGTATGGTCAGAGACCAATTGCGAAAAAGTCTGACGCAAGACAAAAACATTCGACTCGCGTCTGACATATTACACAGTACTAGACACATGCAACACAAACATAAACATGCAGCAATGAGTGAAACTGGAGTCACTTCCTATAAACGGTCATTGCAAAGCCTTGGTGGTTTGAATCAGTTTTTTGACGCTTGTTGAATATGTGCGTTTTGCTTTTGATTTCATGCTGAATGCTTTTAAAGAATGTTTTCTTTTGTGTATACAGCGTTAGATTGCTGTTGAGGAAATATATGTCCTTACTATATCTAAAGAAAGTTTTAAATAGTCCGAAACTCTGTGGAAATGAATTATATAAATTGTAAGGAGTTCTGTGCACCTTAAACCTTTTAACGAAACCATGCACATTATTTGTGAATTCTTATCATTATACCTGGACTGCGTATAGCTATATAGTCATTCTGTTCTGAATACGATCTATTGTTTGGCATTTATGTATAGATAGTGGTTCGGTACGAAGAATTGCAACAGAATAACAGAACATTCAAATAGTCACGTCAGCATGTAGTTCGTTTCATCACAGCGGTCATCACACGCTGTTAGGTAAATAAACGTTGCTTTTGCATTACAAGAAAAAACAGTATGCGAATGTGACCGAAATGTGCCATTAATGCATTTATCGATTCCATTTATTTTAAGTATTTTGTTAAACAAAAAACTATCCTACGATTTCATTCAAAGCCGAAAAAGCAGTTCCTACAGGATGAACAACACAAACATGTATTTTGATTGTTCGATGAATAGTCGTATAACATGTTATGATGTAAGTGGTCAGTTGTATAAGGGACTGATATATATCGTTTAAAGTGAGTATGCACGATGTTTTATATGTGTTAAATTGTAATATATTGATAAAAATATGTAACAATAAAACAAAATTGGCAAGACAAAATACACATTGAAGACGATTTTCATAAAATGCAGCAAAAACAAGTTAGCGCAGGTTAAAGCCGATGTCGACAGTTTTACTCGTATATGTGAGGAAACAAAATTGTGTCTTTGTGTCATGAACGAATCTGCACTTAAACTAAATTTAGATTCACATCGTACATGCATGATATACATGCTGGCGAATTCGGCTGTACAGACATTTTCGATTTCAGATTTAAATATATGGCTTATTCCGCATTTTTAGACACACGTTCTTCTTAACTTTTATTTTAATTTATATTGAAATATATTTAGAAGTTTTTTTTACACATTTTATATAAATTCATAAATATTTGACAAAAGCATTTTCATACTCTCTTTAATTTTTTTTGTGTTCATCATCTAGGCATTTTTTAACGTTAATTTTTAATTTGCCCTTTTTTCTGCGTAACATTGTGGTTTTGGAACAGCATTATGTTGTCGAAAAGGAACACATACACGCCAATACGGTGTTACTAGAGGTTTGTGTACAGAAAGAAGTGAATTATTTTTTATAATGCGGATGTTGTGACTTCAATCCTGATTTAAAATGTTCGTGTACTGTCCTGACAAATATAATGCTGGTATATCAGTCAGTCAGCCCCTTTAAAACACATTCCATGTTTTTCTTCGAGCACATACAAACATTTCTTGTCATCTTGTGGTAATCAAGGAGAAATACAAACGCTTATGTTGTCAGAAAAAAACAACATCCGAAACGACAATCATTTTTTTTTGGTAATATGGCCTTGAATATTATATTTGGTTGACTAAGGAATTAATGATAACAACTGTTTAAAGATGACTACTGATTACTTCGAAAGTAGTAGTATATCGCATGATTTTGATATATGTTGACGTAGTTTTAGGGTTTTGAAGTTAAAGTGAATGGAACCATCTCATGCACGATGTATCTTCAACAATTCCGGTTGCACGCCTCCAAGCATTCAATATTGACATGCGTATTTCTTTGAACCAACAGATACTCTTATTGATTCATAATTCTAAATAAAGATAAGTCAGTCTTAATATGTAAAGCAAAAACCAAACTGAGTTGTTGCACTTTCAAACATTTTAATAGAAATGTTTTCATATTATTTAGCAATAACAAAAAACATGCAAATATTATTAGGTAGATCTAGGAATTTAGCCATTGATCCTATTAAGGATTCCCAATATACATTTCTCATGCGAAACAAATGGCCCAAGAGAATGACGGTACTCCACTAAATCGGTTTAATTTCTTGATTCGGATCGTAACGCCGCATATGCACGTAGTCGCATATACTTGCGCAAGCGCATGTGTGCTATAACTGCTCACATGCGGCAAGGTCGTAACTTTTGACACATTAATAGGACTAACAATCATTATTTATTCTATGTACAGATGGTTTTGATTTTTAAGACTAGGGAATGTTAGATTATAACAAAGTAAAAAACCACTTGAGTATGGGTGTTTGTCATGTATTGATTAACTCTTCACTCGGTACTTTTCACTACTTTAATTATTAGCAAAGAACCTTAAAAAATGAATATATAGAATATACAGACTAAGAGACACGAGTTATTAGAAATGCTGTACAAACATTTTTATGGTTTCATGACACCTCATATTTGCTTTTAAGAGGTGATCACACCAGAAATGTAGTGTTTGTATTTTTTTGTTGGAAGGAAGTTGTATTACACAATATGATTTAAACCGTTGTTTAATTATTTGAAACAATGTATAGCATGGCTCTAAATATGTTTAAGATCCGTGTGATATTCTAATTGAAGGGCACAATAGACATATCGTTTCCCGGAGTTCGTTCGTGTGTCGTAACCTGTGTATTGCTCGACGCTCCCGCTGCTTCTAAATATGTGCGTGCTTATTTCGTCGTGCACCTACAAAGAAAGCCGATCAAAAGGTCATTTGCACTCGGTTATCTTAAAGCACTCTTCTGTCGCCGACACACTCTACGGACATTGCCATTTTGTAACTCCAATGTATAACTGTTGTCGATAGTTCGGTTTACAATTTAAAATTTACATTAAATTAATATTCACTTCATTACAATACAGTTTTACTATATTGACATTTCGTTGTGACTGTTCAATAAATGCCTTTTCCCTGCACATAAATAGTTAGTTTACTGTGAATAAAGTTTAACGCAGCTGTACGCAGTAAAACTAATTTTAAATATGCGGCAAAAAAATATTTACGATCTTACACAACCTAGTTTTAATGCGTATTTCGCTAACTTGATTTTTTAATAATTGTTTTTTTTTTTTTTTTTTTATTTTTTTNAAAAAAATAACATCCGAAACGACAATCATTTTGTTTGGTAATATGGCCTTGAATATTATATTTGGTTGACTAAGGAATTAATGATAACAACTGTTTAAAGATGGCTACTGATTACTTCGAAAGTAGTAGTATATCGCATGATTTTGATATATGTTGACGTAGTTTTAGGGTTTTGAAGTTTAAGTGAATGGAACCATCTCATGCACGATGTATCGTCAACAATTCCGGTTGCACGCCTCCAAGCATTCAATATTGACATGCGTATTTCTTTGAACCAACAGATACTCTTATTGTTACATAATTCTAAATAAAGATTAGTCAGTCTTAATATGTAAAGCAAATACCAAACTGAGTTGTTGCACTTTCAAACCTTTTAATAGAAATGTTGTCATATTATTTAGCCATACCAAAAAACATGCAAATATTATTAGGTAGATCTAGGCATTTAGCCATTGATCCTATTTAGGATTCCCAATATACATTTCTAATGCGAAAGGAATGGCCGAAGAGAATGACGGTACTCCATTAAATCGGTTTAATTTATTGATTCGGTTCGTTACACCGCATATGCACGTAGTCGCATATACGTGCGCAAGCGCATGTGTGCTATAACTGCTCAAATGCGGCAAGGTCGTAACTTTTGACACATAAATGGGACTAACAATGGCTAGTTATTCTATGTACAGATGGTTTTGATTTTTAACACTAGGGAATGTTAGATTATAACAAAGTCAAAAACCACTTGAGTATGGGTGGATGTAATGTATAGATTAACTCTTCACTCGGTACGTTTCACTTCTTTAATTATTAGCAAAGAACCTTATAAAATGAATATATAGAATATACAGACTAAGAGACACGAGTTATTAGAAAGGCTGTACAAACATTTTTATGGTTTCATGTCACCTCATATTTGCTTTTAAGAGGTGATCACGCCAGAAATATAGTGTTTGTATTTTTTGTTCGAAGGAAGTTGTATGACACAATATGATTTATACCTTTGATTAATTATTTGAAACAATGTATAACATTGCTCCAAGTATGTATGTCGAATAGACATTAGCAAACGCGTCTAGATGGTGTTTTTCCATGCATGTACTGCACTACGTGTGTGCAGCAAAAAGGCATATTTTAGCAACACAAACGATGCCAACATTTAAAATAAGATCCGTGTGATATTCTAATTGAAGGACAAAATAGACAAATCATTTCCCGGAGTTCGTTCGTGTGTCGTAGCCTGTATAATGTTCGACGCTCCCGCTGCTTCAAAATATGTGCGTGCTTATTTCGTCGTGCACCTACAAAGAAAGCCGATCGAAAGGTCATCTGAACTCGGTTATCTTAAAGCACTCTTCTTTTATTTTTAAAACAGATATTGTTTCCTTGAAACGTCGTAATTTGACATGACACCACACATATAAAAATGCACTTGCCACAAGATAAAATCGCATGTTGTTCAACAAAACTTTTAATATAAGTATATCATAAGCCACTTTGTATTAGTAAGTTATAACTTGCTGTATGAACAACATACTTATCCTCCGCATAATTTAATACAGTTTTATTTTACACAATAAACACACATTGTACTGTAACATAATTGAAACGTAATTTGTAAAGTCTGTACAAACTCATAAACATTATAATTAGACATAAAATACCGCGACTAAATATAAATGGAATGCGTTATTCGTTCAAGTTATAATATACTTAAATGATGCGTTTTGTTTCTATATTTAAACGTTGATGGAAGCCATTAAAAGGATTAGATTATGGTTCCATGATTTAAAATGACATTACAACATTAAACGATTTAACAAGTATGTAAATCGCAATGGAAGTATTGAAAATGGTTATCATACAGACAATTAATATGCATCAAGGTAATACATAGTTAATATATTTTACGTGGCATATATTAAACAACTGTAAAACAGTGTAGTATGCAAAACATATATTTTAAGACATTAAACGCCATATATTGTTCATTTAAATGCAATATTTACATAAATTTGCACTAAAGTTGTTGAATTATCATTTTTCCAGTCTTCCTTATAACAAACATTTCGAGTATATAATCACTTAGTTAAAACTACTTAAAAGTTTCAGGTTCCATATTTATGCCAAACAAGATTGAAAATAAATAAAACATAAAGTTGTCACAAAGGTTGATTTATTAATAATACCAACAATCCATTGTACAGCAGTAATTTTAGTTAGCAGCACTTAATAAATACACAAACATCCGCAACACATGTACTAAAAAACGAATACGCCACAAAAAGTTTCCTTTAAAAAGTAACGTCCCGCGGTATTTAAGAAACATAAACATAAATAATACTAAATATATTCTCATAAAATACACACAAATAAATCCAATTGAATTGCAATATTGATTTAGTTAAAAATGATAAGAAAAACATCAAGCATAATAAATTAAAAATATTGACAAAATATCATGCATATAAAAAAGAAAGTTAAAATATGCCTCAGGGCTGCATACGCGATGGGTGGTATCACTATCATAAGATAATTTAAATCGTATACAATTATTTAAAGCTATAACTAAAATTTGCGATTTTTTAACGATACTTCACAAGTTGATATCTTATACTGAAACATCACTTAGAATTTGTGGAGTGTAGGCTTACTGTTTCATCTTGTGATTTATATTGCTGTTTTATTATTTTGAACTTAAGTTCTACAAGTTAAACACACTTATCGGCTTTGATTACAGTTTGAATAAAGTGTTCGATAGTTATATTAGTTTGCAAACAGAGTTGACAATCAAGTCTTAGATTTGATAAAGTAATATTTTTTAAACATTTCATTCGACAGTCGCATTCGATTCGATCAGTATAAACATGAATTAACCGATTGGAGGTAATAGAAAGTGCGCAGGGAATTGTCAAGAGATTGGTAGAATGAATACTAAGAACATTAAACTTAGGATTGTAAACAAATGCACGCTCCGCAATGTATTCCAACGGATTGCCTGATATTTCTAGATAAAAAAAGATTTGACAATGCTCCAAGAGCTTGATTATCAATTTCATTAATGAAGTTATTTGAAACGCGAAGGAGTGTAATATAAGGTGCTATGGATGCCAATGGTGACGGTATATGGCACAATTTATTGTTGTCTATGTGTAGAGTTGTCAGGAGCGGCATGGCAGTTAGCTCATTGGTGAGATATCGTTTATTATTGTTTGAAAGATCTAAAACATGTTTTGCATTAAATGCTATGCCTAAATCGGGAAAATATACCAAATGATTCCATCGCAAAGATAATGTATGCAAATTTGCTAAATGTCTATGACAAACGCTAAAAATATCGTTTCCGCCACGAGTAAAATTATTATAGTCGAGATTTAAAACGCGTACGCTCGATAACTCACAGAAAGAAGAAGGAAATTCCTCAAAATCTGTGTTTTGAATTGTGAAGGTTTGTAATGATTTGACCTGCGTCATGTATTGGAAATCTGAAGCTGCAATTGTGTTTGCACTGAAATGATAGATTTCCAAGTCTTGCAAATTGTAAAGGAAATGTAATTCACTGGTTCATCGACTTACTTTGGTCAGCAATAATTCAAGCTGTTGAAGTTCGTCACCGATATTAAAAAAGACATTTTGATCAAAATATATGATGGTATTAGAAATTAAGTTCAACTTATTTAAATGTGTCAAAGAAGAAATCCATAGGAATTGTTTTTCAATTGTTGTATCCTAGATCCAAATGTACAATGGCATTTTTAAGTTCTTCAAAACACGTGTCTTACATGGAAGAAATATTATTGTTATTGAAATACAAGTATATTGCTGTTGCTGCCTTATTTCACAGGGAACTAAATGCTTCATGTCTTAGTGTTTCAGTCGCATTTTTACCGAAATACAGTTTCCGAATGGAATTATTTGTACCAGTTATATTAATGACTGGAACGTCTTTCAATCCTCTTGTACTGCACGATATTTCTTTTTCGTTGCATCCACAGACGTTTAGTTGCTAACGTCAAATAGGAATTCTGTCTTTACGCCAACCGAGATCATCATCTGCAATAAGTGCTAATTATTAATGGAAATATAGTTGGCTGCCATGAACACGCGTGTATGCATTCAATTTTATAGTTTATAAGGTTTTCAAATATAATCCTTAATTTCATGTAAACCGATTCTCTCATTTTAGTCAAATTTCTTTAAATACTCATCGGACAGTACTACGCAGTAATTTTATTTATGTAAATATCCAATATTAATACCTTAAGTTTGTGTTTGTCTTTCAATTAAAATAAATTTATGCCTTTTAGTTCGCAAAGTCCATTTTGTAAGGAAGACATGAGCAGCTATGATTATGCGTAACCATGAATGATGGCTAAGATGGGACGTGATTGAAAGTGTATTTAGTCCTGTATTTTTATATAAATGTTTGTATATGAGATTTTGTTTAGGTGCTGTATATTTTAATATTTTGTAGCATAGTATAAAACTCATGCCAAATATAGGCAAATTTAGATTCCAAAAACATTATAAGGAAAGAAATTATTGTCAGCCTACGTAAGTCGGTTATTTAAGGCAAGTGACAAATTGTATGTACAAATTCGGACAACAACGCACAATAACCACACATTCAATGTTAAACATGTGGTAACCGTCTTAGATTGATCAATGCAAACCATTTTCAGCTTATACTTTGCAGAATAAAATAGCATGTATTATATATGTAAAGCCAGCATATACTTATCTTCCCTAGTTAATAGACAATGCATGTTAAGCTTTATGCAATAAAGAGGAAACACATAATCAAACTTCTTAGTAACAAAATCATACGTTGATTTGTTTTTAAAATAATGTATTGTTCCATACGCGTGATATTCCAAATCATGGATACTAAGAAACACATGACGTCATCAGGGCATGATGACATGCGCATGTCGTAGATGTTTTAAGCTGATTAATGAGCGAATTGTTCGGTTAAATATATTCTAAAATTTCAGTAGTTATCTGACACATATTATGTTTGTAACCGATGTTCGTATTGTTATAATCATAAAAATCATGTACCTGCATCAGAAAGTATGCATGAATTGTTGACATCATGGTGTTTGGTTTCAGCTGCAAGCTTCTAAGTAAAGGTGTCTTTAGAAAAGCCACGGTCCCGAAACTCTTAAACGTCTGTTCTGGCTAATGCTCACTTGAATAATGTAAAGTTACGACTGAAATTGTTGCTTAAATACATAGCTGTCAAATATCGGTCAGTCTTAGGTCTACAGCATGATTTGAAATAACAGATTGTCCATGATTATAATGCTGCAATCTTAGCATTTTTAGCGATGTCGAATTAGTTAAGTCAGGATTATGTGTGCTAATGTCAGCAATTATCAGTTTTTTCCCAATGGTATTGCAAATCACTACTGTGACGTTTAGGAAGTTTTAATAACGATCACAGCAATGTTATAAACATGTTTAGCTCGCCATAGCTGGTATATATTGCTTGTGCAATTAAAAGTCACAAATGGACAAACTGAGGAGATACATACGCAAACAACTCAATAAAAATAGCACACTTGGTTTAAAGGCAGTTTTAATAGTATAAAATGACATACTGTAAAATAAGCCAATCTAACATTCTAAATGTAAAACTATTGGGTCAAAGTCGACTCACAAATGAAGACAATGTAAACAAGTTTTGCCAATTAACTATCACGTCCGTGTATATTTTTCCATGAACAAATTGTGAAAGAAAAATATTCCAAAATACATATGTTTTTGTTTTTATCGCTTCCGGTTTGTTAGGTTTGGTGATTCCAACATATACATTAAATTTAGATGGCCACACTAGTAAGCAAAATTCGTCTTAAGCAATATTGCAAACTGCATGACCTGGATTTCGAATTAAAACTGTTCAGTACAACATTAAGATGCATGTGTAATGGCCATAAGCGCCAACCCAATGAATAAAATTCCACAGTCTGTCCAGTTGTTATTGAATTTTCAATCACATTACTTTAGTGTGACCACAAAGTTAACGATAGTTTGCTTAACTTTGTGTAGGTATTTTATCTTATGAAAACAGCCTAGAGTCATCACTTGGTCGGCCCGTCATGACAATCTATATCTAACCCTGACGTTCTGAATACCAGTTCTATATTTGCAGACCAGAATACTAGACCCAAGATAACGAAACAACTTTTTCATTGGTTTTTCCAATGTCACTGAAAGTATAACTTGAAAATAAGCAATTGAATTCCACAACGACTTGAACCACAATCACGCTTTATAGACATTTCCGGGGTTTGTTATTTATAGTTGAAATTCCTCCCAAGCTAGTGTTTTTGAACATATTTATATTCAGCGAAATTCGAAAACATTTCCCCGTGTTATTCTGAAAGTCACAGCCAAACTACACTTACTCCTTTAATGTTTGAATACTTAATGACGTACACGATTTGAAATTGTACTTCTAGTTCAGTACCGTTCAGTAGTTTTTACTACTGGAGGTTTAAAATAATTGATCTCCTGAAAATGTCTGGAGTTCAATTTTCCTATAATGTTTTTGTTTCAGACTGATCAAAAACTATAAAACTTGGGTCACACGTTCACACACAAACAAAGAAATAGTATTATATGAAAACGAATTCAGACCATTTGATGTCATACAGTTGTAGCAAAATCGTTAGTTTTATGTCAACATTTTGTGTACTATGAAAATTATGTTATTTTAATGTGCGTGTTTTTAGGTTGCTAGTGTCATTGGGACCTATCGGAGAAAACATAATTTTAAGAAATAGATTCAATTGAAACCGTTACCAAAAAACCATCATATAAAGAACACGCTGTGTTACCACGGTAATTGTTTTGTCACAATATGATTTAAAATCACTAAAACATTAACACACGTGCACATGAAGCACTTACATTTAGGTTCGAATGAGTAATATATGTGAACTATATATAATTAAAATGATGATAAGGAAAGATTCTGTCAATGTAAAGAAAGATTTATATACTACTGAAACTCTGTTGAAATAAATTATATAAATATAACCGTTTAACAAAACCATGCACGTTATTTGTGATTTCTTATCAGTATACCTGGACTATAGCCATATGCTGAATTCAGTTTGTTTTGAAACTGAAAATTTGATTAGTCATTCTGTTCTAAATACGATCTAGTATTTGGCATCTTTTTATAGATAGTGGTTCGTTACAAAGAATTGCAACAGAATAATAGAACATTCAAATGGTCAAGGCAGTCTGTTGTTCGTTTCATCACAACGGTCACCAAATACTGTTTAGTAAATATAAGTTGTTTTTGCACTAAAATAAACTGTATGCGAATGTGAACGAATTGTGTGCCATTAATTTATTCATCGATTCCATCAATTTTCAGTTTTCTGTTCAAATAAAAAAAAATGTCCTACGATTTCATTCAAAGTAGAAAATAGCCGCTCCTACAGCATGAACAAAAAAAGGGAATTTTGATTGTTCGATGAATAGTTGTATAAAATGTTGTCATCTTAGTGATAAGTTGTATAAGGGACATGTCCGATCTATATTGTTTTAAGTCTTTTATTTGTTCATCATCTAGGAATTTATTTACGATACTTAAACAATTTATTTTTCATTTTTTCTGCTCAACATTGTGATTTTGGAACGGCATTGTGTTGTCGAAAAGGAAAACGTTTTTAATAACTTGTTTCAATTTGTTTATTTTTCAGTGCATTGTGCTAGTCCACATTTCTATGCGTTTGCACATTTTAAAAGTCTTTGAGTATTTTTTTAATATAATTGTTAACCATGGCGATAGTTTGATTTGGTGTATTGGCGCATCTGAAGAGCACGCCAGACCTTTTAACGCGTCAACGTACCACACCGATTACAGAAGAGCGACACTATACGACATATTTGCCATAACCATAAGGACAACATGAAACTTGGACGATTCTCGATATGTCGGCGCTTATTGTCTATCGGGCGTTCTGGTGGGTTTAAGGGGCGCCATGACGACATCATATGCCTGAGCAAAAATTAGCGCCCATACGAATTTCACGTATGAGTCATGTATGTTTTCTTTTCGCTTTTGTAGATAATTAAAAAACAAAAAAGCCAGAACGACACATATCTAGCGCAAAACACGCCAATGAATTGGCACAATAACTAAATATGTATTGTCTTTGTGTCGTTGTTGCGGGTACAAACTGTTCGTAATGGCCCTTTGTTTATTCGTTCTGTCATGGTGATGCGCATTGAATGGCGCAAACAGTGTGTGCTATGCGCCCTTCAAACTCATTATCACGACATTAAGCGACAGATAAAACGCTCATACGGTAACCGCAACAAATATCGTCCTGCACAAATATCATCCCGCACGTCTAATTGGATCCAGCTTCAATTTTAGTATAAATATACTCTCTGATCGGTATGGTCAGAAGTTGACATTCTGACCCTGGTAAAAATTTAATGTCTATCACGTCAACCACCTTACAACAATGCATATCACAGTTACAATAAAAAACATTTCGACTACGGTCCACGTTGATGGGAACAGCAACAAAGGCCATGGCAAAAGGGAAGTTTCCAAGACGAGTGTTTGACATGAAAACAGTCTTTATGCTGCTGAAAAGATGGTCGTATGTACACTAGAGGATTATTGTCATGATGTCTCTAAACATGTTGCTGAGTGAGATGAAGTGCGAACGGTTGGTATAGTGTTTCCGTTCAAGTTAAAATTCTTCAAATTAGGGGCTTTATTCAGAACAAGTGCCAAAACTGAAAGTGTGTTGCATTCCAAAGTGAGTCTTTGCCGTGACACATCTGGTATTTCATCCTCATAGAATCGAATGTTTGAACGTTTGAAACTAAATTTCTTTAAGGTAATAGGACGCAACGTATCTTTCTATTAACTGATTGTCTTGCAATGTTAACTGATCCAGATAAGTAAGGTTTATTATTTATACTGGATATGCCTTTTCTGCGGGCGATTAATTGTTAAACTAGTGATATTGGAATTAAAGTTCCAAAAAAAAAGATTTCGTAAGGGCTCGAATATAATGAAGTGAGTGCAATTCACATTCCACATGTAAACATATTAAAGAATTAAGTTAGAGAATCATTAAGTGTCTCCTATTTCAAAAAGTACCGTTGTGTTTAGTTGTGTGAACGATTAAATGGTTGCTTGATCATTGACCACACTTTATTTCAAACACCTGTATGTGTTGTACGTGTTTTATTTGGGTTATCTTAAATGGATCATCCACTACAAAAAGAATGACGATATTCCACTCAATCGGTTTTATTTCTTGATACGGTACGTAACGCCGAATATGCACGTGGTCGCATATACGTGCGCAAGTGCGTTAATGCAATAACTTCTTACATGCGACAAGGCCGTAATGTTTGACACATAAATAGGACTTACAATGTTTATATTAATTTCCCGGAGATCGTTCGTGTCTCATAACCTGATAACAATGTACACCAATCCCGCGGCTTCTAAATATGTGCTTGCTTATTTCGTCGTGCACTGGAGTCGCTCCCTACACAGAAACATGATCAAAAGGTCATTTGAAATCGGTTATCTATAAGCACTGTATTGTCGCCGACACGCTCTACGGGCATGGACATTTCGCAGCTCCAATGTATAACTGTTGGCGATAGTTCGGTGTACATTTTAAAATGTACATGCACATTAATTTCATATTCACTTCATTACAATACAGTTTCACTAAATATACAGTTGGTTGTGACTGTTCAATAAATCAAATTTCGCTGCACATACATAGTTAGTTTACTGTGAATAAAGTTCGACACAGCTGTATTACTAATTATCCCCACGCTTTTAAAAGCGTGGGGATATTGTTATTATCTCAACCGTCTGTCCGTCCGTCCTGGCCACTATCTCCTCCTACACTATTCGCACTAGAACCTTGAAACTTACACACATGGTAGCTATCAGCATTTGTGCGACGGTGCACTATTTGGAATTTTGATCTGATCCCTTGGTCAAAAGTTATGGGGGTGGGGCCGGATTTTCACTCATTTTTCTCTGACCTGGCCACATCCCAACCCCCATAACTTTTGACCCAGGGGTCAGATCAAAATTCTAAATAATGCATCGTCGCACATATGCTCATAGCTACCATGTGTTTTAGTTTCAAGGTTCTAGTGCTAAAAGTGTAGGAGAAGTTAGTGGCCAATCGGGGTTGGGGTGGGGCCGGGTCAGAGATTTTCACTCATTTGTTTAGGTTATTTTACATTAACTTCTTTATTTCTACACCGACTTACTTCAAATTGGTACTGAACATGTCTTATGACAATACGGTCAATCAAAACTATGCATGGCCCCATTACCAACCCTGGGGCGCCCCGCCAACATAGACCACGCCCACCCAAAATTTTGTTTTAACATAACTTCTTCATTTATTCACCAATTGACTTACTAATATCTCTTATGACAACACGGTCTATCTCGACCATCCATGTCCACATTACCCACCCCAGGGCAATTGATAAAGGTAAAGGCACCTTGGTCTCCGTCCTCTTTCAAATTTATCCAGAGATCCACGGGTACTACTTCCCCGTCCCCCCCCCATTTTTTTTCGTATTTAAAATTTTTCGAACCCAATTTTTTTTCGTACACATTTTTTTTCGTACCCAAACTTTTGTTCGTACCCAAATTTTTTTTCGTACCCGAATTTTTTTTCTTACCCATATTATTTTCGTACCCAAATTTGTTCGTACCCAATTTTTTTTTTGTACCCACATGTTTTTTCGTACATAATCTTTTTTTGTACCCAAATTTTTTTCGTATCCAAATTGTTTTTCATACCCAATTTTTTTTGTACCATAATTTTGTTTCGTACCCCAATGTTTTTGGCATAATTTTTTCATACCCAAAATTGTCGCACCCAATTTTGTTTTAGTACCCAAAATGTTCGTACCCTAATACACAATTGTGGTCATGTAGATACACTTAAATTGATGCTTTTATATCAATCCCCTTCAAAAGCACCACTCGCACCAGTTCTGTCCGTACTTTGATTCTTATTTGTCATTGATTATCCCCACGTTCCGAATTGGAGCGGGGATTATGTGGTTATCTCCGCCGTCTGTCCGTCCGTCCTGGCCACTATCTCCTCCTACACTATTAGCACTAGAACCTTGAAATTTAAACACCAGGTAGCTTTGAGCATATGTTCGACAGTGCACTATTTAGAATTTTGATCAGACCCCTGGGTCAAAAGTTATGGGGGTTGGGATGGGGCTGGTTCGGAGATTTTCACTCATTTTTTAGGTTATTTTACATAAACTTCCTCATTTCTACACCAATTTACTTCAAATTGATACTATAAATCTCTTATGACAATACGGTCAGTCTTAACAATGCATGGCCATATTACCAACCCTGGGGCGCCCCGCCCACATAGACCACGACCACCCAAACTTTTGTTTTCGGCGTGGGGATACGCGTAAGCCTCTGCCGCGCCATTTCTAGTTTTAACTTTGTGGCTTAACCATATTTACGATCTTACACAACCTAGTTTGTTTGACAATTTTCTGTAGATATATCGGTCACTTGATATTTTAATGATTGTTTTTTTTAATGGACCTTATTCATTTGTTTGCTTATCTACCCCTTTTAGTTAATAGTTTTCCGATACTTAAGTCACTTGAACACTTGCAATTATATGTACAGTATTCGATTCACTCGTCACGCTTTAGCATTCATGTTTATATTTTCTGTCTGTACGGCTCATTTGAATGAGCTTGTTATGCCCCGCCAAAAGCGGAGGGATATAGAATTGGCGTTGTCCGTCCGTCGGTCCGTCATTCCGTCTGTCACAAAATTTTGAAATTGGCGGTAGATATCAATTCAACAAAATGCTTGTTTTAGCTTGTTATAGACGCGCATTTAATTTGTAATTATTTCCATGGTAAGTGCAAATTTCGGCCAGCCCTCGAACCGGTTTCAATCCTACATGTTTTTCATTCTAAGTTTCTTAAACAGCTTTCATTATCAAATGTGCATACGTACTTATTTTCACGTCTATTACGGTTCGTTAAGAAAATAAATAAATAAGTTTGTCTGACGGTCTCGATATATAAGTTTAAGTAATGTATATGATAAGTAAGCGCTTTTTCCGTATAAAGAGATTTGTTGACAAATTTTATTGCTCATTCATATATTCTATCAAATTTCAGTTTTTGCCCTCTAACTTGGCATTTCTGCTCTAAAAGTAATACAGATAAAATTGAAAAAAAAATACAGGAAAGAGCGCTCCGTTTTGTATATGATGATTATAATAATCCGTATGATCAATTACTTAGAAAAAAAATCTACCTAGCCTGTATATCAGAAGAATCAGAGTTATGGCACTTGACACTTTCAAAATTATAAATAATATGGCTCCACCTGTTTAAAATAACTTGGTTATTAAACGTGACTCTCGTTAATATTTCAGGTACACTAACTTTCTAGAGATTCCCCAGGTTAGGTCAACAAAGTACGGTAGCAACAGTGTCTGGCATGCGGCTCCAGTTCTGTGGAATTCTTTGCCAGAAAGCTTCAGAAAAGCAAGTAATTTTAATCAATTTAAGAGCTTTATTGCGCATTTGAATGGCAAATAATGTAAATGCTCAGCATGCAATGTCGCATAGGCGCGCATACCTGGCACACAGATCTGGAGCGGCACGCCACACTGTTTCTTATCTTATGTTCATCGGTTGTCTGTTCCTGTTCTGTCCTTATTTTTGCTTTTGTATTTAAATTTTGCTTTAGTATATTAGTTTGCCTGCGCCTGCTCATAGTTGTGTTGTTTTTCACTATGTTACTTGTTTTAATGTGAGAAAGCTGCTGATCAGTTCACAACAAATCTGATTTGAGTTGATATTCGTTCTTAGATATCTTTTATCTTGTCGCACTTTTGTGTTTCTTTTTGTGTTCAGTTTTTTAATTCCTTTCTCTTATTGCAGTTTGTAGTCCTATCCACAGGAATAGATCAGCAGCTTTCTTCACAGCTTTAAACTTTCATAATATTTTATTTGTGTTTGTATATGTACTTTTATTGTTCTTTTAGAGGTCAGCCGGTAAATCTGATAGGGACCATAAGACTACGGATAGTTTTCTCGAGGGGGGGGGGGGGGCTCCCGGGGNTTTGCATATTAAGTGCATATTTTTTAACTGAAAAGAAGCATTCACATCTGGATATAAAATCTTGGTATATTGAATAAGCAACGATATAAAGAGAGACAGTACAAGAAAATCATATTTTTTAAATTCACATTTTGTTCTTTCTTGTGTGAAATTAAGCCAATTGTTGTCTTCTAGAAGTAATTCTTGCATAGTGTAGATAATCATATATTTTTCTAGGATATTTTCTAGCATAGATATATTGAAAGAAACACACGAAGACGAATTTATTTATTCATGTAATGTAAACATGTAGTTTGTGTATTTACAAATTAACAAACTCATTAAACTAATAGTAATTAAACTTATAACGTACATACGAACCGTAACCATTATAACATACACGGGAGTAAGTTTCTTCAAAATCAAGTGCAAAATGTGCGGCAAAAACATGGAAACACGAAGATAATCCATCATCACTCAATCATATATAAAGTTACCCTCATACATGCTGTAAACGGCATGACAACATGCAAACAATAATGTTTTATATATAGTTTTTTGCACACATCTTATCTTCTTTTTAAAATGTCATGATTTGACATGAAGACACAAAGATATACACATTGACTATTGTTTAACAATACTTATAATATAAATGTATCGTACGCCAATTTGTATAACTAAATAACAACTCGCTGTATGAACAGCATAATCATTATGATCCTCTTAATAATAATTTAATATAGTTTTAAGCTACACACTAATCATACATTGCACTGTGCAATAAATGAATCAAAATTTATCACGTCTGCAAAAATCCAAATACATTATTATTAGAAATTAAATACCACGACTTAAAGGGAGACTGTACGATTTTCAGAGGTGTTAAATTGTAATATATTGATAAAAATATGTAACAATAACACAAAATAGGCAAGAACATTTTTACATCGAAGACGAAATACATAAAATGCAGCAAAGTCAAGTTAGCGCTGGTTAAAGCCAATGCCGACACTTTTACTCGTATTTGCTAGGAAACAAAATTGTGTCTTTGTGTCGTATGAACGAATCTGCACTAAAACTTAATTTAGATTCACAATGTACATGCATGATATATATGCTGGCAAATTCGGCTGGAAGCCTTTTTCGATTTCAGAATTTAATTTCTGGCTTATTTCGCATTTTTCGACACATGTTCTTCTTAACTTTTATTTTAATTTATATTGAAATATATGTATAACAATTTTTTTTTACACATTTTATATAAATTCATAAATATTTGACAAAATCGTACAGTCTCCCTTTAATATTAATGGAATGCGTTATTCATTCAAGTTATGCTATACTTTAAGGATGCTTTTCTTCTATGTTTTAACGTTGTTGAAAGCCAACATTGAGATTAGATTATAGTACCATGATTTAAAAGGACATTGCAACATTAAACCCTACCCAGGATGTTAACTACAATAAAAGTATTGAAAAAGGTATTCATACAGAAAATTAATATGCATAAAGGAAATACATAGCTTATATAATTTACGTGACATATTATCGTACAAACAATATATTTTAAAACATTAAACACCATATATTAATCATTTAAATGCAATATTGACATACAATTGCACTTAAACGCGTTTGAATTATCATTTCCTCATTCTTCATTATCACTAATATTTCGAGTATATGAGCACTTAATCAAAACTGCTAAAAAGTGTTGTTCAATATTTATGCCAAACAAGATTGAAAATAAGGAAAGCTTATTGTTTTCACAAAAGTTGATTTCTTTACAAAAACCTACAATCCATTTTACAAAATTAATTTTAGCAGCACATAATAAATTACCAAACATCCGCAACACATGTATGAAAGTAACGAACAAGCTACAAATAGTGTCTTTAAAAAGTAACGTATTTAAGAAACATAAACATAAATAACACTAAATATATTTTCTAATGAAAAACAACAACAATGACAAATACATCTAAAAAAATCGGATTTGAATGAGCAAGTAAAGGCAAGAAAAATGTAAACAAAATCTAGCGTAATAAATTAAACACAGTGAAACAAATCATGCATGTACTAAAGAACGTCGAATATTGCTTAGGGCTACATACCCGACGGCTGGTATCACTACCATAAAATTATTGTAACCTTATAAAAATTGTCACAGTTAGAAATAGCATTTGCGATTTTTATACGATACTGCAAATGTACATATCTTGTATTGAAACATCCCTTGGGAAACGTGGAGTTCAAGCTTACTTTCCAAGGTGGGATTTCCGTGTTAAAAAATAAGTTATTTTGAACTACAAATTAACCACACTTATCGGCTTGGATTACAGTTTGAATAAAGTGTTCAATAGTTATATTAGATTGCAGACAGCGTTGACCACCAAGATTTAGATTTGATAATGTTATATTTTTTAAACATTTCATTCGGCAGTCGCATTCGATTCGATCAGCAGAAACATTAATTAACTGATTGGATGTAATAGAAAGTGCGCAGGGAAGTGTCAAGAGTTTGGTAGAAGAAACCAAAAGATTCATCAAAACAGTATTATGAGAAAATGCATTGTCCGCAATATACTCCAATGGATTTCCTGATAATTCTAGCCAGAACAGAATTGACAATCCTCCAAGAGCTTGATCATCAATTCCAACAATTAAGTTATATGAAACCAAAAGGTCTATAAGATTAGGTGCTATGGATGCCAATGTCGACGGTATATAGAACAATTTGTTGTATTGAAAGAAAGAGTCGTCATTTCGGTTAAAGGTCTATGACAAATGCTAAAAATATCTTTTCCTCCACTAAAATGATTAAAGTCAAGATTTAAAGAGTGCACGCTCGATAAATCACAGAAAGGAGCAGGAAATTCCTCTAAATCTGTGTTTTGAATTATTAAGGTTTGCAAGGATTTAACCTCAGTTATGTATTGGAAATCTGAAGCTCTTATTGTGTTTGCACTAAACTGATAGACTTTCAAATATTGCAAATTGTACAGGAAATGTAATTCATTTGGCCAGCGACTTACTTTATTCAGCGATATTTCAAGCGTTTGGAGTGTGTCACTAATGCTCAAAAGGATATTTGGATCAAAAAAAAACTATGGGGTTAGACGTTAGGACCAAATTATACAAATGTGTCAAAGTAGAAATCGCCATAGGAATTGTTTTTAAATTGTTGTATCCTAGATCCAAAGATACAATAGCGTGTTTAAGTTCTTCAAAACACATGTCGTCGATGGAAGAAAGATTATTATGGTTGAAAAACACGTCCATTGAAGTTGCCGTAAGGTTACGCAGGAAATTTAATGAGTCATTTCTTAGTGTGTCTATGGTATTGTAACCGAAATCTACTACCCGAATGGAAATATGTGTACCGGTTATATTAAAGAGTGGAACATCTGTCAATTTTCTGTCATAGCACGATATCCTTTCGTTGTTGCATGAACAGACGTTGCCTGTCCAACAGTCATTTACGTCCGATAGGAACTCTGTCGTTACGCCAGCAAAGAGCATCATCTGCAATAATTGCTAATTGTTAAAGAGAGACTGTACGATTTTGTCAAATATTTATCAATTGATATAAAATGTGTAAACACTTATTATACATATATTTCAATATAAATTAAAATATAAGTTTAGAAGTTTATGTGTCGAAAAATGCGAAATAAGCCAGATATTTAATTCTGAAATCGAAAATGGCTTCCAGCCGAATTCGCCAGCATATATATCATGCATGTACAATGTGAATCTAAATTTAGTTTTCGTGCAGATTCGTTCATACGACACAAAGACACAATTTTGTTTCCTAGCAAATACGGGGTAAAAATGTCGGCATCGGCTAAAACCAGCGCTTACTTGTCTTTGCTGCATTTAATGAAATTCGTCTTCAATATATATATTTTTTTGCCTATTTTGTGTTATTGTAACATATTTATATCACTATATTACAATTTATCACATTCGAAAATCATACAGTCTCCTTTTAATCGAAATAACGTAATTGTTGCCGAACAAACTAATTCCAAAGCCCAACTGTCTGCATTGAACAATTCTATAGTTAATACGAGTTTGTAATATAATCCTTCATTTCATGTATAATAATTAACAGCATTCTTTCATTTCAGTCGAATCTTTTGAAACACATATCGGTCATTAATTCGTAGTATGTTTATGTATATAATATATCCGATATTAATACCACACAATTGTGTTTGTCTTTAAATTAAAATAAAGTGATGAAATGTATTTCTCACAACCCATGTTGTACCGAAGACAGGATAGTTAGAATAATGCATGGCTATAAATGATGTTGATAATGATGAGATATGACGTACATAAAGGTCTACTTTGTCCTGTAAATTCGTATTAATTGTAGTTTTTTTTTAATTTCATTTATTCGTGTATATTTATATCATGTGAATCACATTACATAATATAATACATATTAAATAGACGCGAAATGGTTTTCAATACATATTTTTTATTTGGAAAGAATTCCTTGTCAATATCCGTTAGTCGGTTATTTAGGGCAGACGAAAAATGACATATACAAATCTGGACAACTTACCACACTAGCTATATATAAATATACATGGATCGGTCAATCCAAACAATTTTCGGCTTAAACTTTCATAATAAAGAGGCCCTTTGAATTTTCAGAATAAACACAGCCTGTAGTATATATGTAAATCCAGCATATACTTATTTAACTGCATTCACAACAAAAGCAAATCTTTATGCAATAAAGAAGAAACACATAATCAAACTACTCAGTACTAAAATCATACGTTGACAACTACTTAAATTACTAATTGTTCCTTACGCGTGATATTCCTAATCATGGATAATAGGAAACACATGGCGTCATCAGGTAATTATGGCATGCGCCTGTGGTAGCTGTTCATAGCTGATTAACAGTCGAATTGTTCAGTAAAATATATTATTCTAGTTCAGTTTTATCTGACACATATCATGGTTGTATCCGATGTTCATAGTGTACGATCTAAAATCACTGTAATAATAGTTTCAAGTACCTGTATCAGAAAGTATGCACGCATTGTTGACATCATGGTGTTTGATTCCAGCTGCAAGTTTCAAGCGAAGTTGTCTTTAGGAAAACCACGGTCCCGACCCTCTCAAACGTCTGTTCTGGCTAACGCTCAATCGAATAATGCGAAGTTACGACTTAACTTATTGATGCTTAAATATATACCGGTCAAATATCAGGCACTATAAAGTCAACAGCATTATGGGAAATAACAGACCGTCAATCGTTAGGTTTCGGCAATCTAAAATTGTCTAGCGATGTCTAATTAGTTTAGTCACGATTATATGTGCTAATGTCAGCAATTATCAGTGTTACCAGATGGTATTGCGACTAAATACTGCGACATTTAGGAAGTTTAAAAAAGAACACACAATTATATTACATTTAAGCTTGCTTTACATTTGTAGCTGTTACAAATTGCTTGTGCAAAGTATGATAACAAGTAAAAAAAAAGATTAACTGAGGTAATACATGCGCAAACAACGTTAGAAAATAAGCGAAATTAGTATTACAAAAGTCGCTATAGTATTTCTTGACATATTTTCAAAGGAGGCAATGTAAAAGTAACACTATTGGGTAAAAGTAGACTCACAAATAAAGACAATGTAAACAAGTTTTGCCAATAAACTATCACGTCAGTTTGGTTTTCCATGAACACATTTTTTATCTCTACCGGTTGGTAAGATTTGGTGATTCCAACATAAACATTAAATTTATTTGGCCACACTTAGTAAACAGAAAACATTTAATGCACTATTACATACTGCATGGCCTGGATTTCGACCTTAAACTGTTCAGTACAACATTTGGATTCATGTGTAATGACATTTAGCGCCAACCCACTGAATACAATTCCACAGTCTGTCCAATTTGTATATAATTTTCGATCACGTTACTTTAGTGTGACCACAAAGTTGACGATAGTTTGCTTAACTATGTGTAGGTATTTTATCTTATAAAAACAGCCTATAGACATCACTTGGTCGGCCCGTCATGACATTCTATATCTAACCCTGACGTTCTGGATTCCAGTTCTATATTTGAAGACCAGACGAATTGACCCTAGATAACGATGCTACTATTTCTTTGGTTTTGCCAGTGTCCCTGAAAGTATAACCAAACAAAAGGAAAGTAAAATACATGGTGACTTAAACCTCAATAATGTTTTATAGACTGTTTCAGGGTTTGTCATCGAGATTTAAACTCTTTCTACGCTATTGTTGAAGGATATATTTCTATTCATCGAGAATCGGGGACATTTCCCCCTGCTATTATGAGAGTCACAACAAAAATACACTTACTCTTTTAATGTATGCATAGTTAAGGACGTAAACGATTTAAAGTTGTACTTCGAGTTCAGTACCGTTCAGTAGTTTAGAATTCTGGGGCGGTACCCTGAACATTTTTAAGATATTTTATTTTGAATTGTTTAATTCTTAATTTGTTTCACTTAGACAGTTTTTTTCATCTAAGAACTTTTATAAGACCATTCTTAGAGAAAAAAAAAAGTTCTTAGAAAATAAAACGAGTTTCATTCGTAAACAAATTATATTATCGTCATATTAAGCGCTTTTTCAGTTGTGCGCATGCGCGATTACTACTGCAAAGCAAAACAATATGGTAGCTTTGATGAACAATAAAAGTTTTGTCTAAGAAATTTTCAGAATACCGACCCTGGAGTTTGAAAATAATTTATTTTCTGAAAATTTCTCTGGAGTTTCATTTTTGCTATAATTTACTTTCTGCTTCAGACCGATCAAAACAAACAAAACTTTGGTCACAAGCTCAATGACAAACTAAGTTATATATGAAAACTAATGCAGACTTTTAATGCCATACAGTTGTAACAAAATCTTTAATTTTATGTCAAAGTTAGTTTAACTATGAAAAGTATGTTATTATAATGTGCGTGTTTGTGTTGCTAGTTTCATGGCGACCTATCGGAGACCGAACACGTTTAAGAAATCGATTGAATTAAAACCGAAAATTTCATCATTTAAAGAACACGCTGTGTTACCACGGTTATTTTTTTGTCACAATAAAGTAAAAAATCATCGAATCATTAACACACGTGTACAAACAGCACTTACAGTCATGTACGTATGAAAAATATATGTGAAATATATATACTACAATTAATGATAAGGAAAGATTCTGGCAATGTAAAGAAAGATTTAAATTCCACAGAAACTTTGTGGACATAAATTATATAAATATTATATATACGGAGTCTGGTGCACATTTAACCGTTTAACAAAACCATGCACATTATTTAAGAATTCGTATTATTATACATGGACTAGAGCCATATGCTGAATGCAGTTTTATTGCAGTCATTCTGTTCTAAATAATATGCAGTTTTTTGTGTTTATTAATAGATAGTGGTTCGGTACGAGGCAATGGAACATAATTACAGAACATTCAAATACTGAAGTCAGTCTGTAGTTTGTTTCGTCAAAAAGGTCATCACACGCTGTTTATGAAATTTAAGTTGCTCTAGTCATACATCCATTCATCTATCCCATTTAATGTCAGTATTCTGTTACAATAAAAACTATTCTACGATTTCATTCAAAGCCGAAAATAGCCGTTATTACAGGATGAACCACACAAACATGTTTTTCATTACGATGAAAGGTTGTTTAAAATGATATCGTGTAAGTGGTCAGTTGTATAAGGGACATGTCTTATACAATATCGTTATCGTCTTTTTTTGTGTTCATCATCTAGGCATTTATTAACGTTAATTTTTATTTTCCCTTTTTTTCTGCGTAACATTGTGATTTTGGAACAGCATTATGTTGTCGCAAAGGAAAACGAATACAATGCATGTTGTTTGTTTTGCAGGATACTGTGCTAGTCAACATTTCCATACTGAGTATTTTTGAAAATATAATTGTTCACCATGGTGATAGTATGAATGGCGCAAGCAAGCCGACACGCCAAAACGACAGAGTCCAGTACCTTTATTTGTCAAATAAGCATCTGCATTTGTCATTATATCGTGTCGGTCTGTTCGCGCCCTTTAAACTCATAAAAACGACATAAAGCGACAGGTACAGCGCCAATACGCTTACCGCAACAAATATCGTCTCGTGAGTCAAATCGGATCCAGCGCCAATTTTATTATTTATATACACTGTGATCGGTATGTGTAGAAATTTGCTTTGTAACCCTAGTACAAATGTATTGTCTGTCAATTCAACCACCCTACAACATAGCACATCACAGCTACAATCAAAAACGTTTCGCACGTTTATGGGAGCAGCAACAAAGGCCAGGGCAAACGGAAAGGTTTCAAGATGATTGTTAGGCATGGAAACAGTCTTCAGACTGCTTATACAACCGTGGGAAGATTGTCCGTTGCACTCTACAGAATCGCTGTCAACATAAAGAGTTGCTAACCGTGATGCTGAGTACGGTGAAGTGCGCAGGGCAACAATTGTATTGCCGTTCGAAGAGATGTTTTTTTTTTCAAATTACGGGCTCTGTTCAGAACATTAAGTGAGACCGTTAAAAGTTTGTTTTATTCCAGACTTGAGTATTTGCAATGACAAGACATCTGATATTTAATCTTTAATTTATCGACTGTTTAATTGAAATCTTATAAATTGAATAATAGAGACCGCTCTTCATAAGTCTGGAAAATGATCGGTATCTTTATTCTATTTGCTTTGAACGTTGAAAAGAATTTTCGTACAAGCTACGGCATCACGTCCGTCATCATTTTTTTGATGCTTTTACGGGTGATGGAACTCAACGTTTCTTTCCATAAACCGATTGTCGTGCAATATTAACTGATAAGTAAGGTATATTATTTAAACTGGATATTTGTGTAACCGAGGTTGATAAATTGTTTACCTGGTGATATTTGACATAACATAGATGTCATGATTTTGTTTTTTCCGTTGCACGCAGAAATCTATTGTTACGTCTCGAATATAATGAAGTGAGTGCGATTCACGGCAAAAGGCATACGTTAACCACACAAACGATGCAAACATTTTAAATAAGATCCGTGTGATATTCTAATTGAAGGACAAAGTAGAAATATCATTTCCCGGGGTTCGTTTGTGTCTCGCAACCTGTATATTGTTCATCGCTCCCGCTGCTTCTACATATATATTTGTGTCCGTCTCTACAAAGAAAGCCGATCAAAAGGTCATTTGAACTCGGTTATCTTAAAGCACTCAACTGTCGTCGACACGCTCTACGAACATGGCCATTTCGAAGCTTAAAGGTATAACTGTTGGCGATAGTTTGGTATACAATGTACACGTACAATGATTTGATATTAACATTATTACAATAAAGTTTTACTGTATATACATTTTCGTGTGACTGTTCTATGCATGCAATTGTGTTGCATAGATAGTTAACTGTGAATACAGTTCAACGCAGCTGTACGCAGTAGAGCTTATTTTAACTATGTGGCTGCATCATATTTACGATCTTACACAGCCTTGTTTGTTTGACAATTTTCTGTAGATATATCGGTAAA
This sequence comes from Dreissena rostriformis, assembly GCA_007657795.1. NCBI lineage: Eukaryota > Metazoa > Mollusca > Bivalvia > Myida > Dreissenidae > Dreissena > Dreissena rostriformis. The sequence continues at coordinate 55,529 of VMBQ01001505.1, forward strand.
TTGATATTTTAATAATTGTTTTTGTTTCGAAGGACCGTATAAATGCATGATAATTTATCCCCTTTTTGGTTAATAGCTTTCCGATACTTAAGTCACTTGGACACTTGAAATTATATGTGCAGTATTCGATTCACTCGTCACGCTTTAGCATTCATGATTTCTTTTTCTGTCTGTTAGGTTAATTTGATTGAGCTTGTTATCCCCCGCCAAAGTATACGGGATGTAGAATTGGCGTTGTCCGTCTCTCTGTTATTCAGTCTGTCACACTAGTTTGAATTTGCGGGGGATATCAATTCAACGAATTTGCACGTTTTTGCTCTTTTTATACGCGCATTTAATATTAAGTAATTAATTCCGAGGTAACCAGTGTAAATTTCGGCTAGCCTTCAAAACGGTTTAAATCCTAAATGCTTTGCATTCTACGTTTCTTAAACAGCTTTAAGTATCAAACGTGTATATTTATTCTGACGTCAATTACGGTACGTTTAGAAAATAAATAAATAAGTTTGTCTGACGGACTCGATATATGAGTTTTAGTAGTTTATCTGCTAAGTAAGCGCTTTTTCCTTGTGAAGAGATTTGTTGACAAAATGAATTGATGTGAATAACTTTCCTATTAATTTTGGTATTTAAGTCATATAAGTGCGTTAATTGAGAAAAGGTCTTGGACAAATGTGTACGTTTTTTTTTATATATTCAGTACAGTGTACTGTATTTAAGGTACCATGACACTGGCCAACAATAAAGTACCATTATATGTTTATAAACTGATGAATCAGTTTAATTTTATTTGCATATTAATTGCATATTTTTTAACTAAAAAGTAACATATTTTTAATGATTGTATTCTTAGACAAATCGAAATTGTTATACACCCGTTAATTCACATCTGGACACAAAATATTTGTACATTGACTCAGCAACGATATTAAGATAGACCGTACATGAAAATCATATTACGAATTCACATTTCGTTCCATTTTTGTTGAGTGTAATTAAGCCATTTGTTGTCTTCTAGAAGGCATTCTTGCATAGTGTAGGTAATCGTATATTTGTCTAGGATATTTTCTAGAATAGCAATTTTGAAAGAAACAAGCAAACAAAGACGAGTTGATTTATCCATGTAATGTATTAATATATTTAATGCGTATTTACAAATTAACATACAAATTATTACTCATTTAACTAATAGCAATTAAACTAATAACATACATGCATACCTTTACCATAATAACATACACACGAATAACGTTTCTTCAAAATCAAGTTCATAATGTGAGACACAAACATGCAAACGCGAAGATAATCCATTATCCCCCAATCATATAAAGTTATCATCAAACATGCTGTAAACGGCATGATCACATGCCAACAATAATTTTATACATCTTGTTTTAATTTTAAGCTAAGATCTTATGATTTGACATGACGCCAAAAAGATATACATACACTTCCAACAAAATAAAATAAAAATTAAATTTGAATGTTGTTTAACAATACTTATACTATAGGTATATCACACGCCAATGTATATACACAATGTAACTAAATAATAAATTACTGTATGAAAAACCACAATGATCCGCTTTACAATAGTGTAATTAAGTCTTAAGCTACACAATAATCATACAATGCACTGTGCAATCCGTTGTTGAAGCTATAATAGAAATTAGATCATGGTACCATGATTTATAATTGCATAACAACATGAACCCTACCCAGTATGTAAACTACAATGAAAGTATTAAAATTAATATGCAAAAAGGTAATACATAGTTAATATATTTTACTTGACATATTTTAAACAACTGTAAAACAATGTAGTATACAAACATGTATTTTAAAACATTAAACACCATATATTGTTTATTTAAATACAGTATTGACAAAAATTGCACTTAAACGCGGTTGAATTATCACTTCCGCATTCTTCCTCATAACAAGAATTTCGAGTATATGAGCACTTAATCAAAACTGCTAAAAAGTGTAATGTTCAATATTTATGCCAAACACGATTGAAAATAAAGAAAGCATAATATTTTCACAAAAGTTGTTTTTTTTAATAATATCTACAATCCATATTAAAACAGTAATTTTAGCAGCACTGAATACATTAACAAACATCCGCAACACATGTACGAAAGTAACAAACAAACACACTACAAATAGTATCCTTTAAAAAGTAACGTATTTAAGAAACATAAACATAAATAACACTAAATATATTCTAATGAAAAACAACAAAATGACAAATACATCTAAACAAATCGGAATTTTTATTATGATTTTTATACGATACTGCAAATGTACATATCTTGTATTGAAACATCACTTGGGATACATGGAGTTCAAGCTTACTTTCCAAGGTGGGATTTCCGTGTTAAAAAAAATAAAATATTCTGAACTTAAGTTCTGCAAATTAACCACACTTATCGGCTTTGATTACAGTTTGAATAAAGTGTTCAATAGTTATATTAGTTTGCAGACAGCGTTGACCACCAAGACTTAGATTTGATAATGTAATATTTTTTAAACATTTCATTCGGCAGTCGCATTCGATTCGATCAGGATAAACATTAATAAACTGATTGGATGTAATAGAAAGTGCGCAGGGAAGTGTCAAGAGTTTGGTAGAAGAAACCAAAAGATACCTCAAAACAGTATTATGAGAAAATGCTTGGTCCGCAATATATTCCAATGGATTTCCTGATAATTCTAGCCAATACAGATTTGACAATCCTCCAAGTGCTTGATCATCAATTTCAACAATTAAGTTATATGAAACGTAAAGGTCTATAAGATTAGGTGTTATGGATGCCAATGTCGACGGTATATAGAACAATTTGTTGTATTGAAGGTAAAGCACTTGTAAGCGCGGCATGGCAGTAAGCTCATCGGTGAGATACCTTATGTTATTGCCGACAAGGTTTAGCACACTTATTCCAGAGAATGCTATGCCTAAATCGGGAAAATATTCCAATTGATTATATTGCAAAGAAAGAGTTCTCATTTTGGTTAAAGGTCTATGACAAATGCTAAAAATATCTTTTCCTCCACTAAAATGATTATAGTCCAGATTCAAATAGTCCACGCTCGATAAGTCACAAAAAGGAGCAGGAAATTCCTCTAAATCTGTGTGTTGAATTATAAAGGTTTGCAATGATTTAACCTCAGTTATGTATTGGAAATCTGAAGCTCTAATTGTGTTTGCACTGAACTGATTGATGTCTATATATTGCAAATTGTAAAGGAAATGTAATTCATTTGGCCAGCGACTTACTTTATTCAGCGATATTGCAAGCCTTTGGAGTGTGTCACTTATACTAAAAAGGATATTTGGATCAAAATATAGTATGGGGTTAGAACTTAGGTCTAACATATTTAATTTTGTCAAAGTAGAAATCGCCACAGGAATAGTTTTTAAACTGTTGTATCCTAGATCTAAATTTACAATAGCGTTTTTAAGTTCTTCAAAACACATGTCGTCGATGGAAGAAAGATTATTATTTCTAAAATACACGTCCATTGAAGTTGCTGTAAGATTACGCAGGAAACTTAACGAGTCATTTCTTAGTGTGTCTATGGCATTGTAACGGAAATCTACTGCCCGAATGGAAATACTTGTACCGGTTATATTAAAGAGTGGAACCTCTGTCAATTTTCTGTCATAGCACGATATTCTTTCGTTGTTGCATGAACAGACGTTGCCTGTCAGACAGTCATTTACGTCCGATAGGAATCCTGTCGTTTCGCCAGCAAAGAGCATCATCTGCAATAAGTGCTAATTGTTAATCGAAATAACGTAATTGTTGCCATTAAAAATGTAATCCATAATTCGCCTGTCTACATATGTGTTTGTAGTTAATAAAAGTTTGTAATATAATCCTAAATTTCATGTACAACAATTAAGAGCATTCTTTCATTTCAGTCCAAAGTTTTGAAACACATATCGGCCATTATTACGCAGTAAGTTAATTAATATAATATCCAATATTAATAACACAAGTTTGTGTTTGTCAATCAATGTTTTTTTTATGAAATTGTTTTAATTCTTGCATATTTATATCATTTGTTACACAGTAAATAATAAATGTTAAATTGAGGCGAAATGTTTTTCAATATATATTTTTATTCGGAAATAATTCCTTGTCAATATTTGTAAGTCGGTTATTTAGGGCAAGTGACAAATGGCATATACAATTCTGGACATGTTACCACACTAGCCATACATAAACATACATGGATCCGTCAATCCAAACCCTTTTCGGCTTATATTTTCATAATAAAAGGGCTATTTGCATTTGTAAAATAAAAATAGCCTGTATTATAAATGTATGTAAATCCAGCATGTACTTATTTACATCAATTCATAAACAATGCCTGTCTTTATCAATAAAGAAGAAACAAAAAATCAAACTACTCAGTACCAAAATCATTCGTTGAAAACTACTTTGATATCTTAATTTACATACAGGTGATATTCCAAATCATGGATAATAGGAAACACACGGCGTCATCAGTTAATTATGACATGCGCCTGTCGTAGCTGTTCTTAGCTGATTAACGAGTAAATTGTTCGGTAAAATATATTCTTCTAGTTCAGTGTTATGTGACACATATTATGGTTGAATCCGATGTTCAAAGTGTAGGGAGCTAAATTCACTGTAATAATAAAATCAAGTACCTGCATCAGAAAGTATGCACGCATTGTTGACATCATATTGTTTGATCCCAGCTGCAAGTTTCAAGTGTAGTTGTCTTTAGGAAAAAACCACGGTCCCGATCCTCTCAAACGTCTGTTCTGGCTAACGCTTAATCGAATAATGCGAAGTTACGACTGAACCTATTGATGCTTAAATATATACCGGTCAAATATCGGGCACTATAAAGTCAACACCATTATGGGAAATAACAGACTGTCAATAATTAGATTTCGGTTATCTTAACCTGTCTAGCGATGTCTAATTAGTTTAGTCACGATTATGTGTGCTAATGTCAGCATTTATCAGTTTTGCCAAATAATATTGCGACTAAATACTGCGACATTTAGGAAGTTTAAAAAGAACTCACAATTGTATTACATTTAAGCTTGCTATAGCTGGTACATATTGCTTGTGCAAAGTCTGATTACAATTTAAAAAAGGAATAACAGAGATTATACATGCGTAAACAACGTAACAAAATAAGCACAATTGGCTTTAAGACAGTCGTTATAGTATTTATTGACATATTGTGAAAGAAGGCAACTTAAAGTAACACTATTGGGTAAAAGTACAAATGAAGACAATGTAAACAAGTTTTGCCAATAAACTATCACGTCAAATTTTTTTCCATGAACATTGTGAAAGATTTTTTTTCTTAAATACATATATTTTTGTTTTTATCTCTACCGGTTGGTAAGGTTTGGTGTGTCCAACATAAACATGACATTTATTTAGCCACACTTAGTAAACAGAATACATTTAATGCAATATAACAAACTACATGGCCTGGATTTCGACTTAAGACTGTTCAGTACAAAATTAAGATTCATGTGTAATGACAATTAGCGCCAACCCGATGAATACAATTCCATAGGCTGTCCAATTTGTATATAATTTTCGATCACGTTACTTTAGTGTGACCACAAAGTTGACGATAGTTTGCTTAAATATGTGTAGGTATTTTATCTTATACAAACAGCCTATAGTCATAACTTGGTCGGCCCGTCATGACATTCTATATCTAACCCTGACGTTCTGGATTCCAGTTCTGTATTAGCAGACCAGACGACTAGACCCTAGATAACGATGTTACTATTTCTTTGGTTTTGAAAGTGTCCATGAAAGTATAAACAAACAAAAGGCAAGTAAAATACATGGCGACTTAAACCTCAATAATGTTTTATAGACTGTTCCGGGGTTTGTCATCATGATTTAAACTTATCCACGCTATTGTTGAAGGATATATTTCTATTCATCGAGAATCGAAAACATTTCCCCCTGCTATTCTGAGAGTCACAACAAAATTACACTTACTCTTTTAATGTATGAATAGGTAAGGACGTAAACGATTTAAAGTTGTACTTCGAGTTCAGTACCGTTCAGTAGTTTAGTCTTCTCGGGCGGTATTCTGAACATTTCTAAGATATTTTATTTAGAATTGTCTAATTCTTAATTTGTTTCATTTAGACAGTTTTTGACGATTCTGCTTCATCAGCTCGTCTAAGTTATCATACCATGAACAAATTCTTCACAATGGCGACCTACCTAAAAGACCGAGAGAGTCCGATTAAGTTAGCTATATTTTCTCAATCGGCATACCTCGCTGATTATCATTGATAGGCAGCTTGGTTCCAGTCCTCTTTTAAATATATCAAGACGTTCGGGACAGAAACCAAACACCAAACTGCCAGGTGTCACTTCAAACGCTGTGACGCTCGGAAAACCCCAAATGTAGTTATCCACACGCTGACACGTTAGACTAGCCTGTGTCAGAAAAGTTAGACTATCCTGTGTCAGACAAGTTGGACTAGCCTGTGTTAGACAAGTTGGACTAGCCTGTGTCAGACAAGTTGGACTAGCCTGTGTCAGACAAGTTGGACTAGCCTGTGTCAGACAAAAAATTTCGTACCCAATTTTTTTTTCGTACCCAATTTTTTTTTGTATCCAATTTTTTTTTCGTACCCACATTTTTTTCGTACCCACATTTTTTTCGTACCCAATTCTTTTTTGCGTACCCAAATGTTTTTTCGTACACATTTTTTTCCTACCGACATTTTTTTTTTCGTACCCCACTTTTTTTCGTACCGACATTTTTTTCGTACCCAATTTTTGTTTTCGTACCTAATTTTTTTTTCGTACCCAATTTTTTTTCGTACCGACATTTTTTTTTCGTACCCCAATTTTTTTTAAACATAATTTTTTCGTACCCATAATTTTCGTACCCACATTCACAATTGTGGTGATGTAGATAAACTTAAAATTATGCTTTTTATTCATCCTCTTCAAAAGCATCGTCACACCAGTACTGTCAGTACTTTGATTTATATAAGATTTTCATCTAAGAACTTTTATAAGACCATTCTTAGAGAAAAAAACGAGTTTCGTTCGTAACAAAATTATATTATCGATAGATTAAGCGCTTTTGCAGTTGTGCGCATGCGCGATTACTACTGCGAAGCAAAACAATGGCAACTTTGATAAACAATGACAATTTTGTCTAAGAAAGTTTCAGAATACCGCCCCTGGAGATTGAACATAATTTTTCTCCTGAGAATTTCTCTGGAGTTTCCTTTTTCCCATAATTTATTTTTTTGTTTCAGACCGATCAAAACATATAAATCTTAGGTCACAAGTTCACACACAAACTAAGTTATATATGAAAACTAATGCAGACTTGTAATGCCATACAGTTGTAACAAAATCTTTATTTTTATGTCAAAGTTATTTTAACTATGAAAAAATGTTATTATAATATGCGTGTTTAGGTTGCTAGTTTCATTGGGACCTATCGGAGACAACACCTGTTTAAGAAATCGATTTTATTACAACCGTTACGAAAAATTCATCATTTAAATAACACGCTGTGTTACCACGGTTATGTTTTTGTCACAACAAAGTTTAAAATCATCAAAACATTAACACACGTGTTCAAGCAGCACTTACAGTCATGTACGAATGAATAATATATGTGAAATATATATACTACAATTGATGATGAGGAAAGATTCTGGCAATGTAAAGCAAGATTTAAATTCTACAGAAACTCTGTGGACATAAATTATATAAATAGTATATATACGGAGTCTATTGCACAATAAACCGTTTAACAAAACCTTGCACATTATTTAAGAATTCGTATCATTATACCTGGGCTAAAGCCATATGCTGAATGCATTTTATTGCAGTCATTCTGTTCTAAAAATATGCAGTTTTTTTGTGTATATTTATAGATAGTGGTTCGGTACGAGGAAATGGAACATAATAACAGAACATTCAAACAGTGAAGTCAGTCTGTAGTTTGTTTCGTCAAAAGGTCATCACACGCTGTTTATGAAATCTAAGTTGCTCTTGTCATACATCTATTTATCCATCCCATTTGATGTCAGTATTCTGTTACAATAAAAACTATCCTACGATTTCATTCAAAATAAAGAAGTGAAACTCCAGCTGCTGGAGCAGTATTGAAATCTTATTACAAACAATTAGTTGGTCCTTTATTTATGGCAAGTGACCGATTGCCGAAACAGTACAAAACAGCACAATACAAGCCGAAAATAACCGTTCCTACAGGATGAACAACACACACATGTATTTTCATTTTTCGATGAATAATTGTATAAAATATTATCGTGTAAGTGGTCAGTTGAATTAAGGGACATGTCTAATATAATATCGTTTAAGTCTTTTTGTGTTTATCATCTAGGCATTCATTAACGTTAATTTTTTATTTTCGTTTTTTTTTCTGCGTTACATTGTGATTTTGGAACATCATTATGTTGTCGAATAGGAAAACGAAACAATGCATGTTGTTTGTTTTTCAGGAAACTGTTCTAGTCCACATTTCCATACTTATTAACATTTTATTATTCATTGAGTAATTTTGAAAATATAATTGTTCACCATGGTGATAGTATGAATGGCGCAAGCTAGCCGCACGCCAAAACGACAAAGTCCAGTAACTTTATTTGTCAAATAAGCATATGTATTTGTCATGATATCGTGTCGGTGTGTTCGCGCCCTTTAAACTCATTACCACGACATAAAGCGTCAGGTACAGCGACAATACGCTTACCGCAACAAACATCGTCTCGCGAGTCAACGCGGATCCAGCGCCAATTTTATTATTCATATACACTGTGATCGGTATGTTTAGAAATTTGCTATCGAACCCTGGTACAAATGTATCGTCTGTCAAAAGTCAACCACCTTACAGCATAGCATATCACAGCTACAATCAAAAACGTTTCGACCTAGGTCCACGTTTATGGGAGCCGCAACAAAGGCCAGAGTAAACGGGAAGGTACCAAGATGAGTGTTAGACATGGAAACAGTCTTCAGACTGCGTATACCACAGAGGGAAGATAGTCCTTTGCACTCTAGCGGATCGCTGTCAAAATTAAGAGTTTCTAATCCCGATGCTGAGTACAGTGCAGTGTGAAGGGCAACAATTGTAATGCCGTTCGAGTTGAATTTATTCAAATTACGGGCTCTTGTCAGAACATTAAGTGAGACATCTAAAAGTTTGTTGCATTCCAGACTTGAGTATTTGCATTGACAACACATCTGATATTTAATCTTTAATGCGTCGACTGTTAAATTTAAATCTTATAAATTGTAAAATAGAGACCGCTCTTCATAAGTCTGAAAAATTATCGGTATTTTTATTCTATTTGCTTAGAACGTTGAAAATAATTTTCGTACGGGTGATGGAACTCAACGTTTCTTTCCATAAACCGATTGTCGTGCAATATTAACTAAAAAGTAAGGTCTATTATTTAAACTGGATATTTGTTTATCCGAGGTTGATAAATTGCTTACCTGGTGACATAACATAGATGTCATGATTTTGATTTTCAGTTCCACGCATACATCTATTGTTACGTCTCGAATATCATGAAGTGAATGCGATTCACAGCAAAAGGCATACGTTAACCACACAAACGATGCCAACATTAAAAACAATAAGATCCGTGTGATATTCTTATTGAAGGACTAAATAAGAATATCATTTTCCGGAGTTCGTTCTTGTCTCGTAACCTGTATATATTTCGCCGCTCCCGCTGCTTCTAAATATGTACTTGCGTCCGTCCCTACAAAGAAAGACGATCAAAATGTCATTTGAACTCGGTTATCTTAAATCACTCTACTGTCGACGACTCGCTCTACGGACATGACCCTATCGCATCTTAAAGGTATAACTGTTGGCGATAATTCGGTATACAATGTACATGTTCAATGATTTCATATAACCATTATTTCAATTGTTTTTCCTGTATATACATTTTCTTGTGAATGTTAAATACATGCAATCTCACTGCACATAAATAGTTAAATGTGAATACAGTTCAACACAGCTGTACGCATTAGAGTTAATTTTAACTATGTGGCTACAATATTTACGAGCATACACAACCTTGTTTATTTAATATTTTTCTGTAGATATATCGGTAACTTGATTTTTTAATAATTGTTTTTTTAGATGGAACGTATTAATGTATCATAATTTATCCCATTTTTTGTTAATAGTTTTTCGATACTTAAGTCACTTGAACACTTGAAATTATATGTGCAGTATTCGATTCACTCGTCACTCGTCCCCTTTGGCATTTATGTTTTCCTTTTCTCTCTGTAAGGTTCATTTGATTGAGCTTGTTATCCCCCGCCAAAGGCGGAGGGATATAGATTTGGCGTTGTCTATCCGTCCGTCTATCCGTCATTCTGCCCGTCAAATATTTTTGTTTAAAATTGAGGGGGATATCAATTTAACGAATTTGCTTGTTTAAGCTTGCTTTAGATACGCATGTAATAAGAAATACATTCTGAGGTAACCAATGTAAAATTCGGCTAGCCTTCAAACCGGTTTAAATCCTAAATGCTTTGCATTCTACGTTTCTTAAACAGCTTTAAGTATCAAATGTATATATGTACGTATTCTCACGTCCATTACGGTACGTTTAGAAAAAAGTTTGTCTGATTGTCGATTTATTAGTTTTAGTAGTTTATCTGATAAGTAAGCTTTTCCTTATAAAGAGATTTGTTGACAAATTTAATTGCTGCGAATAACTTTTCAATTAATTTTGGTATTAAAGTCATGTAAGTGCGATGATTGAGAAAAGGTCTTGAACAAATGTGTACGTGTTCTTATATTTAGTACAGTGTACTGGATTTAAGGTAACATGACACTGGCCAACAATAAAGGGCCATTATATGTTTATATACTGATGATCCCGTTCACGTTTATTTGCATATTAAGTGCATTTTTTAACTAAAAAGTAGCATATTTTAAATGATTGTATTCTTAGAAAGATCGAAATTGTTACAAAACCGTTCATTCACACTGGACACACAATCTTGGTATTGAATAAGCAACGATATAAAGATAAACAGTACAAGAAAATCATATTTAAAATTCACATTTTGTTCTATCTTGTGTGAAATTAAGCCATTTGTTGTCTTCTAGAAGTCATTTTTGCATGGTGTAGGTAATCATATATTTTTCAAGGATATTTTCTAGCATAGAAATATTGAAAGAAACACACAAAGACGAATTAATTTATTCATGTAATGCATAAATGTAGTTTGTGTATTTACAAATTAACAGACAAATAATAAATCAATAAACTAATAGCAACTAAACTTATAACAGACATACATACCTTAACCATAATAACATACACGCGAGTAACGTTTCTTCAAAATCAAGTTCATAATGTGAGACACAAACATGCAAACGCGAAGATAATCATTATCACTCAGTCACATCAAGTTATCATTAAACATGCTGTAAACAACATGACCAAATGCCAACAATAATTTGACAAATTTTGTTTTATTTTTTTAGCACAGATTTTTATCTTAATACATAACTTGCTGTATGCACTACATAATGAGCTTCTTAATAATAATTTAGTTTTAAACTACACAATAATCATACATTGAACTGTGCAATAAATGAAACATAATTTATAAAGTCTCAAAAAACTCAAAAACATCATTATTAGACATAACATTCCGCGACTTTAAATTATTGGAATGCATTATTCGTTCAAGTTATCTTAAATGATGCTGTTCTTCTATATTTGAACGTTTTTCGAACCATGATAGAGATACGATTATGGTACCATGATTTACAATGAAATTACAATATTAACCCTACCCAGTTGTTAAACTACAATGAAAGTATTGAGAATAGTATTCATATAGAAAATTAATATACATACAGGTAATACATAGTTAATATATTTTACGTGACATATTTTATTTGAATTAACTGTAAATTATTGTAGTAAACAAAACATATATTTTGAAATATTAAGCACCATATATTGTTCCTTTAAATGCAATATTGACATACAATTGCACTAAAACGCGGTTGAATTATCACTTCCACATTCATCCTCAAAACACACATTTCGAGTATGTGAGCACTTTATCCAAACTGATAAAAAGTGAAAAGGTCAATATCTATTCCAAACATGATTGAAAGATTATTAAGATGATTAAAGAAAGCATAATGTTTTAACAAAAGTTTAATTCGTATAAATACCAACATTCCATTTTACAGCAGTAATTTTTACAACACTTTATAAATTAGCAAACATCCGCAACACATGTACGAAAGTAACAACCAACCTACAAATAGCTTCCTTTACAAAGTAACGTATTTAAGAAACATAAACATAAATAACACTAAATATATTCTCATGAAAAACACACAAACAAAATCCAAACGAATTGCAATTGAATTGGTTAATATCGACAAGAAAAAAACATCTAACGTAATAAATTTAAAATATTGAAAAAGTCATGCATATACCAAATGACGTTTAAATATACCATAGGGTTGCATACACGATGGGTGGTATTACTACCATAAGGCGATTATAAACATATAACATTATTTAAATTTAAACTAAAAGTCGCGATTTTAAACGATACTGCTATTGTAGATATCTTATATTGAAACATCACTTGGTATATGTGGAGGTCAAGATTACTGTTTCATCGTTGGATTTCCATTGTTGTTTTATATTTGGAACTTAAGTTCTATAAGTTAACCACACTTATCGGCTTTGATTACCGTTTGAATAAAGTGTTCAATAGTTATATTAGTTTGCAGACAGCTTTGGCCACCAAGTATTAGATTTGATAAAGAAATATTTTTTAAACATTTCATTCGGCAGTCGCATTCGATTCGATCAGGATAAACATATATCAACTGATAAGATGCAATAGAAAGTGCGCATGGAATTGTCACGAGTTTGGTAGAAGAAACAAAAAGATACCTCAACACAGTATTGTGAGAAAATGCATGCTCCGCAATATATTCCAATGGATTTCCTGATAAGCCTAGCGTATTCAGATTTGACAATCCTCCAAGAGCTTGATCATCAATCTCCACAATTAAGTTATATGACACGTAAAGGTTTCTAAGATTAGGTGCTATGGATGCCAGTGTCGACGGTAAATAGAACAATTTGTTGAATTGTAAGTTTAGCGTATCTAAGTACGGCATGGCAGTAAGCTCATCGGTGAGGTACCTTATGTTATTGTTTGAAAGATCTAGCGTATTAGTTTTAGAGAATGCTATGCCTAAATCGGGAAAATATTCCAATTGATTATATCGCAAAGAAAGAGTCGACATATTGGCTAAAGGTCTAAAACAAATGCTTAAAATATCTTTTCCTCCACTAAAATGATTATAGTCAAGATTCAAATAGCGTACGTTCGATAAGTAACAGAAAGGAGCAGGAAATTCCTCTAAATTTGTCTGTTGAATTATTAAGGTTTTCAAAGATTTTATCTCAGTAATGTATTCGAAATCTGAAGCTCTAATTGTGTTTGCACTGAATTGATAGATTCTTAAATCTTGCAAATTGTAAAGGAAATGTAATTCATTTGGCCAGCGACTTACTTTGTTCAGCGATATAACGAGCGTTTGGAGTGTGTCACTAATACTAAAAAGGATATTTGGATCAAAATTTAGTATTGGATTATACCTTAGGTCCAACAAATTTAATTTTGTCAACGTAGAAATCGCCACAGGAATAGTTTTGAAACTGTTGTATCCTAGATCCAAATATACAATAGCGTTTTTAAGTTCTTCAAAACACATGTCGTCGATGGAAGAAAGATTATTATTGTTGAAATACACGTCCATTGAAGTTGCTGTAAGATTACGCAGGAAACTTAATGAGTCATTTCTAAGTGTGTCTATGGAATTGGTACGGAAATCTACTACCCGAATGGAAATATTTGTACCGGTTATGTTAAATAGTGGAACGTCTTTCAATCCTCTTGCATAGCACGATATTCTTTCATTGTTGCATGAACAGACGTTGCCTGTCCAACAGTCATTATTGTCCGATAGGAATCCAGTCGTTACGCCAGAGAGCATCATCTGCAATAAGTGCTAATTGTTAATCGAAATAACGTCATTGTTACCTCAATCCATAATCCGCCTGTCTGCATTTAACAATGATATAGTATATACGAGTTTGTAATATAATCCTTAATCTCATGTAAAACAATTCATATTTCATATCAGTCCAATGTTTTAAAACACATATTGGTCACTAAAACGCACTATGCTTATAAATATAATTTATCCAATATTAACACCAACATTTGTGTTGGTCTTTCAATTAATATAAAGGGATGCAATGTTGTTCACACAGCCCATGTTGTACTGGAGACATGATAAGCTAGACTAATGTATGAATGTTAATAATGACTAAGATATAGCGTACGTAAAGGTGTATTAAGTCTTGTATTTTTTTCAATATTTTGTATTCGTGTATATTTATATCATTTGTATAAAAGTAAATTATATATATTAAATAGAGTCAAAATGTTTTTCAACATATATCTTTTCCGGAAAGACTTCCATGTCAATATCAGTTAGCCGGTTATTTAGAGCAAGTGACACATGACATGTACAAATCTGGACAACTTACAACACTCGTCATACATAAACATACATGAATCGGTCAATCCAAACCATTTTAGGCTTAACCTTTTAAAATAAAGAGGGTCTTTGCATTTGCAGAATAAAAATAGCCTGTATTATATATGTAAATCCTGTATATACTCATCTACCATAATTCATAAACAATGCATGTCATTATGCAATAAAGAGGAAACAAACAATCAAACTTCTCTGTACCAAAATCGTACGTTGAAAACTACTTTAATAATGTATTGTTTCATACGCGTGCTATTTCAAATCATGACTTATAGGAAACACATGAAGATGGGTTATGATGACATGAGCCTTTCATAGCTGTTCCTAGCTGATCAACGATTGAATTGTTCGGTAAAATATATTCTTCTAGTTCAGTTTTATATGACACATATTATGTTTATATCCACTGTCCGGATTGCTCGAAACTTAAATTACTGTAATCANAATGGAAATATTTGTACCGGTTATGTTAAATAGAGGAACGTCTTTCAATCCTCTTGCATCGCACGATATTCTTTCGTTGTTGCATGAACAGACGTTGCCTGTCCAACAGTCATTAATGTCCGATAGGAATCCAGTCGTTACGCCAGCCAAGAGCATCATCTGCAATAAGTGCTAATTGTTAATCTAAATAACGTCATTGTTGCCTCAATCCATAATCCGCCTGTGTGCATTTAACAATGATATAGTATATAAGAGTGTGTAATATAATCCTTAATCTCATGTAGAACAATTAATATTTTATATCAGTCCTATGTTTTAAAACACATATCGGTCACTAATACGCAGAATGTTTATAAATATAATTTATCCAATATTAATACCAAAATTTGTGTTGGTCTTTCAATTAATATAAAGTGATGAAATGTTGTTCACACAGCCCATGTTGTACTGGAGACATGATAAGCTAGACTAATGTATGAATGTAAATAATGACTAAGATATAGCCTACGTTAAGGTGTATTAAGTCTTGTATTGTTTGAATATTTTTTATTCTTGTATATTTATATCATTTGTATCAAAGTAAATTATACATATTAAATAGAGTCGAAATGTTTTTCAACATATATTTTTTTTTCCGGAAAGACTTCCATGTCAATATCAGTTAGCCGGTTATTTAGAGCAAGTGACACATGACATGTACAAATCTGGACAACTTACAACACTAGTCATACATAAACATACATGAATCGGTCAATCCAAACCATTTTCGGCTTAACCTTTTATAATAAAGAGGGTCTTTGCATTTGCAGAATAAAAATAGCCTGTATTATATATGTAAATCCAGTATATACTCATCTACCATAATTCATAAACAATGCATGTCTTTATGCAATAAAGAGGAAACAAACAATCAAACTTCTCAGTACCAAAATCGTACGTTGAAAACTACTTTAATAATGTATTGTTTCATACGCGTGCTATTTCAAATCATGACTTATAGGAAACACATGAAGATGGGTTATGATGACATGAGCCTTTCATAGCTGTTCCTAGCTGATCAACGATTGAATTGTTCGGTAAAATATATTCTTCTAGTTCAGTTTTATATGACACATATTATGTTTATATCCACTGTCCAGATTGCTCGAAACTAAAATTACTGTAATCATAAATTCATGTACCTGCATCAAAAAGTATGCATGCATTGTTGACATCATGGTGTTTGATTCCAGCTGCAAGTTTCTAAGTATATGTGTCGTGAGGAAATCCACGGTCCAAATCCTCTCAAAAGACTGTTCTGGCTTACGCTCAATCGAATAATGCGAAGTTACGACCGGACTTGTTGCTTAAATACATAGCTGTCAATTATCGGTCAGTCTTAGGTCTACATGATGATGGGAAATAACAGACTGTCAATAACTACAATCTAAGCCTTGTAAGCGGTGTCGAATTAGTTCAGTCACGATTGTTTGTGCTGATGTCAGCAATTATCAGTTTGTTTCAAATGGAACTGCCACTAAATACTGCGATGTTTAGGAATTTGTAGAAACGAACATAGCAATTTTATACTATTTTTAGCTTGCTATAGCTGGTACATATTGCTTGTGCAAAGTCTGATTAAAAGTGACAAAAAGAATAACTGAGGCTATACATGCGCTAAAATCTAAACAAAAATAGTACACTTTGTTTGAAGGCAGTTTTATTAGTATATCTTGACAAACTGTAAAATATGTGGTCACCATATTTACGGTAGAAATGTTGATTTTTAATGTTTATATACCATCAAATTTAGTTTATCTCAACTCTCAACTTATGTTAATATGCTTACTTGTTAGTTGACGATTTTAAAGATATTTTAAACGAGTTTCAAAATGTATGTTGTTTTGTGACTATTTATTACCTGGTTAAGTGTAAAACTGGTCAGTGAAAGAAGGTAGATTTGGTTTAGGAGAGACCAACGACAGAGGTTTGAGACTTCTTGAGTTCGCCAGAAGCCACCAACTCATCCTGGCCAACACGCTGTACCCATACACTTACGTCCAGAAAATCGACATGATATTCTCCAAACGGGCAATTACACAACCAGATCGATTTCATACTAGCCCCGCAACGGTTCAAGTCCAGTACAACAAGGCGAACACAAGAACGTTTCCTGGTGCAGACATTGGCAATGACCATGACCTAGTGCTCACAATCATCAAGCTGAAGTTTTAGCGCAAGCGCATCACGAAGAACCCTCGCGTTAGATTGGACTTGGAGAAATTGAACGATCCAGTGAGAGCAGTGGTTTTTCAAGTACAGATTGGTGGCATCTTAGACAATGACGTCGAAACCATAACCAACGACATCAAGGATGTCCTTCTGTCATCGGCCGAAGAAGTGCTTGGGATAGAGAGAAGGAAGTCATGGGTTTCGACCGAAATCATGGACCTATGTGCCACAAGAAGAGAGCTGAGGCATGAAAAGTATTCCAGCATGGACTCTAAGGTAAATTATTAGAAAGCAAATAGGGAGTTAAGTAAGACGATGAAAGAGGCCAAGGAGAAATGGACTGAGGAACAATGTACCATCATCGACAAAGCGATAACCGCAGGCAGCAGCAAGAAGGCTTACACCACCCTCAAGACCCTCATAAGGACCAGTCAGCCCAAGGCCAGTGTTATATCAGACGCTTACGGGAAACTTCTTACCGAGAGTGCCGCAGTCCCAAACATGTGGACTGAATACTGCAGTGACCTTTACAACTATTCGCTTCAACCAGACTCAAGTCTCCTTCAGAACAATCCCAGACCAGAAGCGGACGACGAAAGTCCGTCCCATACGTAAGGCACATGTCAAGGAGGCAGTGCGTAGACCTAAGGCAGGAAAATCTCCGGGAGTGGACAACGTACCTTTCGAGCTGATTAAGCACGGAGGAGAGGCAACGACTGCAGCAATGACGTCATTTTTTCAAAAGAAGTGGCCCAAGGACTGAACCCAGTCACTGATCATATCCCTACCGAAAAAGGCGAATCTCAAGCTGTGCGAGAACTACCGCACCATTAATAAGCCTCATCAGTCATCCCAGCAACGTCATGTTACTGTAACCGTTTCCTCCCCAAGGTCATTTAGCGCATGGCTCAAAACAACATGGGTCAGTTTGGGCAATGTATTAGCGGTAATTTTTCTGCCACCAGTCCACGTTGAAATGATGAACAATTATAAAATCCAAACTGAGTCGAACATCTTCTTCTTGATTTTATTTCACAATCACTCTTAACACTTGTATTAAAAAATACACTAAGAAATACACTATTCTGATAAGAAATAACAAGTATATTAGAGTAGATGTTTAAAGCACATGTTTTCAACAACATATATTTAAAGCATCCATCCGTGTCCCCGTCCTCCCCTTCAATCCCAAAAACTCTCTTTATATACTATTCAAATATGTTAATATTTGTCATTCGTAATTTGTATGCAACTTTCTGAAAATATGCAGATTCCTGGGAATTCTCAGAAGTGACTATGATTTATGGCAATTTGCAAAAATAAGATGTATAGCAATTTGAAGAAATTAAGAGGTATGTGAGTCACCATTCACGGGAGAGATGGCCTACACCTGGTATTTATCAGAAGTGTGTGAGATCAGCAATTATACTATATCATAATTTAATTGCCAAAATAAGTTAAGCAAAAAATGCAACACTACGCATCATCCTTAATCGATTGAAAATTAAGGCCGAGGCATTGCTGGTCGAAAAGCAGACTGGGTTCAGAGCTGGACAGAGCACAGTGGAACAGATCTTCAACTGCAGAATCATTATTAAGAAAAAAATGCAACACCAATGTGAGCTTTTCCACAACTTTCTGACTTTAAGAAAGCTTTCGACCGCGTGTGGCATGATGGCGTATGCCATGTTATGAGGTTATTCAACATTGACAAAGGGCTGGTGAAAGTCATTCAAGAACTCTACGGAAACACCAGCAGCGCAGTACTTTTCAACGTACAGTAGGGGGACTTCTTCTGGACATCAGTGGGCGTCTGTCAGGTATGTTTGCTCTCCCTCGTTCTGTTCAACATATTCCTCGAGTAGATAATGCAGGAGACTTTTCATTACCACCATCGGTTGAAGAACAATATCCAACTTGAGATGCGCTGATGTCATGGACCTTATTGTAGGCACCATCAGTGAACTTCAAGATCTTAAAAACAGACTCTATGAAAGAGCAGGAGCATACGGGATAGATGTGAGCACGGAAAAGTCAAAGATCACGGTGAACAGCACGACCAACATCAGTGCAGACATCATCATGAACGGCGAGAAGCTCGAAAAAGTGACCAGCTTCAAGTCCTTGGGCGCAACCATGTCCAGGGATGGTACTAGTACCGCTGAGGTCCGAATACGAATTGCCATGCCGACCGCAGCGATGGCCAGACTGATAAGGTTTTGGACAGGCAGTTCCATCATCTTCTCCACCAAGTACATGCTCTACAAGTCCCTCGTAGTCTCCATCCTACTCTACGGCTGCGAGGCATTGACGCTACAAGCGGATACAGAACGCAGGATAAGTTATTTGAACATAAATGTCTCCGAAAACTGCTCCACATCTCCTACACGGAGAACAAGACCAACGGATACGTCCGGAAATTCACATTAACATTTTTTAATCAAAATCTTAACTCATAACTGAGTTATTCAAGATTAAAAAGTCTCCAAGTGTATATGAAAAAAAACTCAACATAAATTGAGTAAAAAAATAATGTAAAGTAGATATTTGACAGATTTCTGCACGTCTTTGATTATTCTCATTCGAGTTTTTGTTTCATTAAATGCAGGTGAGATAGACAAGCAAAAACTTTCAAATCTTATTTGGTAGGAATTTAAAGGATTCCACAACATACTTTTTTCTCGCGAAAGGAATGCCCCAATAGAATTACGGTATTCAAGTCTATCGGTTTAATTTCTTGATTTCGTTGCTAACGCCGGATATGAACGTGTTTGCATATACGTGCGAAAACGCGTATATGAAATAATTGCTCATAAGCGACAGGGCCTTAACGTTTGATACATGGACTAACACATTAAATGTAACTAGATCTTGTATGTTCTTATAGAAACAAGCCCGGTGATAACACTTTTGTGTTATCGTTTTTTACACCAGGGAATGTTAGATTATATAAAAGTAAAATCAATTCCCTTCGGGTGCATGCCATGTATTGATTAACAATATAGTCTTTTTTTCATTACTTTAATTATTAGATAAAACATTATAAAATGTGTATATAGAACATACACAGACTAAGAGACACTAGTTATAAGAAAGGCCGTTCGAACATTTTTATGGTTTCATGACACCTCAATTTACTTTTAAGAGATGACATCGACATAGATCTTGTGCTGGTTCTGTTTTTGTTTTAAGATGCATAACACAGTATTAATTAAACAGTTGTTTTAATTATTTAAAACAATGTATAGCCTGACGAATAAGCATTAGCAAACGCGTCTATATGTTTTTTCCATGTCAGTTTATGTCTCGTTACCAGTTTATTGTTCGTCGCTCCTGCGGCTTCTAAATATGTACCTGATTACTACGTTGTGTATTTGAGTCCCTACAAAGAAAGGCGGTCAAAAAGTCATTTGAACTCGGTTATCTTATACCACTCTACTGTCGCCGACACGCTTTACGGACATGGCCATTTCGCAACTCAAACTGTTCCGATAGTTCGGTGTACAATTTACAATGCATATGTACATTAATTCATATTAACTTCATTACAATACAGTTTTACTATACATGTATATAAATTTCTTTGTGACTGTTCAATAAATGCAAGTTCGCTGCACATATATAGCAAGTTTACTGTGGATAAAGTTCAACACAGCTGTACGCAGTGGAGCTTATTTTCAGCTATGTGTCTGCAACATATTTACGATCTTACACAACATTATTTGTTTGTCAATGTTCTGTAGAAATATCGGTGATTCGATGTTGTTTTAGATGACCCGTATTACTGTATGATAATTTATCCCCTCGGTCGGTCTGTAGGACTGTCGGTCGGTCGGTCGGTCTGTGTGTCTGTCGGTAGACCAGTTTGTTTCCGATCAATAACTTGTGAACGGATTGACCGATTGGCTTGATACTTCACATGT
>VMBQ01001505.1:76918-101820 GCA_007657795.1 Dreissena rostriformis
AAAAAAAAAAAAAAAAAAAAAAAAAAAAAAAAAAAAAAAAAAAAAAAAAAAAAAAAAAAAACCTACCTACCCTCCTACATTTTTCTGGCCATGTTCCCTGAACCAAGACTCTTTTTTTTGCCTAATCCTTTCGCTTTTGTTGATGGTTTGAAAACAACAAAAAGCTAAAACGATACATTTCAAACACCAAACTCTAAAATCAATTAGCACAAGAACAACACATTTGTTGTCTTTTTGTCGTTCGTGCGGATACAAACTTCGTATTGGTGCTCTTTTTGTCGTTCTGTCATGGTGGTGCTTATTGAATGGCGCTAACATGCCGATACGTCCCCACGAAAAATTATAGTACCTTTATTTGTCAAATAAGCACCTGTATTTGTCATTCTGACGTGTCTGTGTATTTTGGGAGATTCAAACTAATTAACAGGACATAACGCTACAGTTAAAGCGCAAATACGCTAACTGCAACACCTATCATCCCGCGAGTCAAATGGGATCCAGCATCAATTTTAGTATTTACATACTCTGTGATCGGTATGCTCAGAACTTTGCATTCAAAATCCTTACATGATTTCATATCACAGTTACAATCAAAAACGTTTTTACTAAGGTCCCCGTTGATCAACAAAGGCAAGTAAAAACAGGGAGGTTCCAAGACGAGTGTTAGACATGGAAACCGTCATTAGGCTGCTTACACCACTGGGGAAAGAGTGTCCTATGTAGTATAGCGGATTGATGTCAAGATAAAAGTCTGAGTTCGATAAGTGTAAACTGCAACAATTGTGTTTCCGTTTAAGTTTATTCAATTTTGGGGATTTGTTTAGAACAATAAGTGAGACATCTGAAAGTTTGTTGCATTCCAGACTTGAGTATTTGCGATGACAACACATCTGATATTTCATATTTAATGCATCGAATGTCGTTAAATATAAATCTTATAGATTTCGGTATCTTTTGTTTTTTTAGCTTAGAACGTAGAAAAGAATTGTCGAACGGTTGATGGAACTCAACGTTTCGTTGTATAAACCGAGTGTCGTGTAATGTTAAATAATAAGTAAGGTTTATTATTTAAACTGGATATGTCTGTATCTGGGGACGATAAATTGTTTTCCTGATGATAATTGACAGTACATAGATGTCATGATTTTGATTTTCAGTTCCACACATTAATCTTTTGTTACGTCTCGAATATAATGACGTGAGTGCGATTCAAAGCAAAAAGGCATTCGTTTGCCTCACAAGCGATGTCAACATTTATAATAAGATCCGTGTGATATTCTAATTGAAGGACGAAAATAGAAATATCAGTAAATATCAATCAATATATATCGTCAATAGAGTTCGTTCGTGTTTCTCAACCTCTATATTGTTCGCCGCTCCCAATGCTTTTAATTTTAAATATGTACTTCCCTACAAAACAGCCGATCAAAAGGTCATTTGAACTCGGTTATCTTAAAGCACTCTACTGTCGTCGACAGACATGGCCATTTCGCAACTTAAATGTATAACTGTTGGCGATAGTTCGGTATACAGTGTACATGTACAATGATTTCATATTAACATTATTACAAACAAGTTTTACTGTATATACATTTTCGTGTGACTGTTCAATCCATCAATTTCGTTGAATAGATAGTTAACTGTGAAAATACAGTTCAACACAGCTGTACGCAGTAGAGCTAATTTTAAATATGGGGCTGCAGCATATTTACGATCTTACACAACCTTGTTTGTTTGACAATTTTCTGTAGATTTATCGGTAACTTGATATTTTAACAATTGTTTTTTTTAGATGGACCATATTAATTAATGATAATATATCCCCTTTCTGGTTAATAGTTTTCTGATACTTAAGTTACTTGAACGCTTTAAATAAAATGTTCAGTATTCGATTCACTCGTCACGCTTTAGCATTCATGTTTTCATTTTCTGTCTGTAAGGTTCATTATATTGAGCTTGTCATTCCCCGCCAAAGGCGGAGGGATATATAATTGGCGTTGTCCGTCCGTCCGTCTGTCCGTCATTCCGCCTGTCAATTTTTGTTTTGAAATTGGCGGGGGATATAAATTCAACGAATTTGCTTGTTTTAGACGCGCATTTAATTAGTAATTAATTCCGAGGTAACCAGTGTAAATTTCGGCTAGCCCTCAAACCGGTTTAAATCCTAAATGCTTTTCATTCTGCGTTTATTAAACAGCTTTGTTAAGTACTATATAGCATATTTTTGAATGATTTTATTTTAAGACAGATCGAAATGTAACACATAGAGGATATTTGTTGGATACGGTTGATTATCGATTTTAATTCACGAGTGATCATAGAAATTAATATTTTCACGAGTGGCGCAGCCACGAGTGAAAATATATATTTTCTATGATCACGAGTGAATTAAAATCGATAATCCACCGAATCCAACAAATTTTCTTTTTATTTCATGCTTTTTTCACAGTTTTTATACATTGTTTAAGAGTTTAACTAAAGAATGTCGTTGGGATAATGACGTCATTTCGTCAAAATAATGACGTCATTTCACAGTAAACAGTGAAAATTATCGATAATTTTCACTGATAATTTTCATTGGTTGAAACATTGAAATTATCAGTTTTAATTCACTTATATTTCTCTATAAACCACCGGAAAGCATTAAATAAAACCGTTCATTTACATCTGGACACAAAATCTTGGCACATTGAATAAGCAACGATATTAAGATAAACAGTACATGAAAACCATGTACTGTCTATGATTCTTAATATATATATATATATCTGTTGTTATATATATATATACAATCATAGAATCACTGAAAGAAACAAACAAAGAATAATTGATTTATCAATGTAATTTTAATATTAATGGAAAGAGCTATTCGTTAAGGTTATCGTATACTTAAATTATGCTTTTCTTCTATTAAACGTTGTTGGAAGCCATGATAGAGATAACATTATGGTACCATGATTTTAAAGGACATTACAACATTATTACCCTACCCAGGATGTAAACTACATTAAAAGTATTGAAAATGGTATTCATACAGAAAATCAATATGCATAAAGGTAATTCATTGCTAATTTAATTTACCTGACATATTTTAAACAACGGTAAATCATTGTGGTATATAATAATACCTTTTAAAATATTTAACACCATTTATTATCCATTTAAATGTTATGTTGACATACAATTGCACTAAACGCTGTTGAATTATAATTTCCCCATTCTTCCTCATAACAAACATTCCGAGTATATGATCACTTTATCAAAACTGCTAAAAGTGTAATGTTCAATATTTATGCCAAACAAGATTGAAAATAAAGAATGCATTATGTTTTCACAAAAGATTATTTCTTAATAATACCTAAAATCCATTTGACAAATCTGTATATGAAAAAAAAATCAACATAAATTGAGTAAAAAAATAATGTTAAGTAGAGATTTGACAGATTTCTGCACGTCTTTGATTATTCTCATTCGAGTTTTTGTTTCATTAAATGAAGGTGAGATAGAAAAGCAAAAACTTTCAAATCTTATTTGGTAGGAATTTAAAGGATTCCACAACATACTTTTTTGTCGCGAAAGGAATGCCCCAATAGAATTACGGTATTCAAGTCTATCGGTTTAATTTCTTGATTCCGTTGCTAACGCCGGATATAAACGTGTTTGCATATACGTGCGAAAACGCGTGTATGAAATAATTGCTCATAAGCGACAGGGCCTTAACGTTTGATACATGGACTAACACTATTAAATGTAACTAACTCTTGTATGTTCTAATAGAAACAAGCCCGGCGATAACACTTTTGTGTTATCGTTTTTTACACCAGGGAACGTTAGATTATATAAAAGTAAAATCAATTCCCTTCGGGTGCATGTCATGTATTGATTAACACTATATCTTTTTTTTTCATTACTTTAATTATTAGATAAAACATTATAAAATGTGTATATAGAACATACACAGACTAAGAGACACGAGTAATAAGAAAGGCAGTTCGAACATTTGTATGGTTTCATGACACCTCAATTTACTTTTAAGAGATGACATCGACATAGATCGTGTGCTGTTTCTGTTTTTGTTTTAAGATGCATACCACAGAATACATTAAACCGTTGTTTTAATTATTTAACACAATGTTTAGCCTGACAAATTAGCATTAGCGAACGCATCTATTTGGTGCTTTTCCATGTCAGTTTACGTCTCGTTATCAGTTTATTGTTCGTCGCTCCTGCGGCTTCTAAATATGTACCGGATTACTACGTTGTGTATTTGAGTCCCTACAAAGAAAGTCGGTCAAAAAGTCATTTGAACTCGGTTATCTTATACCACTCTACTGTCGCCGACACGCTTTACGGACATGGCCATTTCGCAACTCAAACGTATAACTGTTCCGATAGTTCGGTGTACAATTAACAATGCATATGTACATTAATTCATATTAACTTNTATTTAAGTCATGTAAGTGCGATGGTTGAGAAACGGTCTTGAACAAACGTGTTCGTTTTCTTATATTTAGTACAGTGCACTGCATTTAAGGTACCATGACACTGGCCAACAATAAAGTACCATTATATGTTTATATACTGATGATCCAGTTTAATTTTATTTGCATATTCATTGCATATATGTTTCAACTACTAACGAGCATTTTTTTAATAATTGTATTCTAAGACATATCAAAATTGTTATACACCCGTTAATTCACATCTAGACACAAAATCTAGGTATTGACTAAGCAACGATATTAAGATAGACAGTACATGAAAATCATATTACTAATTCACATTCCGTTCTATTTTGTGTGTGAAATTAAGCCATTTGTTGTCTTCTAGAAGTCATTCTTGCATTGTGTAGGTAATCGTATATTTTTCAAGGATATTTTCTAACATAAAAATGTTGAAAGAAAGAAACAAACAAAGACGTGTTGATTTATCCATGTAATGAATTAATATATTTAATGCGTATTTATAAATTAACATACAAATTATGACTCATTTAACTTATAGCAATAACACTTATAACATCCATAATACCTTAACCATAACAACATACACACGAGTAACGTTTCTTCAAAATCAAGTTCATGATGTGAGACACAAACATGAAAACGCGAAGATAATCTATTATCGCTCAATCACATCAAGTTATCGTCATACATGCTGTAAACGGCATGACCACATGTCAACAATCTTTTTATCTTGAAACGTCATGATTTGATATGACGCCATAATGATGTACATACCCTTCCAACAAAATAAAATTGCATATTGTTTCAAAATACGTATTATATAGGTGTATCGTACGCCAATTTGTATAACTAAATAATAACTTTCTGTATGAACAACATAATGATCCTCTAAATAATAATTTAATTTAGTTTAAAGCTACACAATAGTCATACATATCACTGTGCAATTGAAGAAATATAATTTACAAAGTCTGGAACAAATCAAATAAATTATTATTAGAAATAAAATACCGAGAATTAATATACATGGAATGCGTTATTCGTTTAAGTTATCCTATATTTAAATGATGATTATCTTTTACATTTAAAAGTTTTTGGGAGATAAAGAGAATAGATTATGGCACCATGATTTAAAATAAAATAACAGCATTAAACCATATCCAGTATGTAAACTACAATGAAAGTATTGGACATGGTATTCACACAGAAAAATAATATGCATAAAGGTGATATGCCTACATAGTTGATATATTTTACGTGACATATTTTAAACAACTGTTAATCATTACAGTATACAAAACATAAATACCATATATTGTAAATTGAAATGCAATATTGACGTACAATTGCAATACAACGCAGTTTCATTATCATGTCCGCATTCTTCCTTATAACAAACATTTCGAGTACAAAAGCACTTAATCAAAGCTGCTAAAAAGTGTAATGTTCAATATTTTCCAAACAATATTGAAAGTAATGAAAACATAATGTTTCCACAAAAGTTGATTTCGTAATAATACCTACAATCTATTTTACAACATTAATTTTAGCAACACTTACTAATTTAACAACATTCGCTATGCGTGTACGAAAGTAACAAAACCATAACAAATATTTTCCTTTGAACAGTAACGTATTTAAAAAACATAAACATGAATAACACTTAATATATTCTCATGAAAAAAACAGACAAATGAATCCAAACGAATTGAAATTGATTAAGCCAATAACGACAATAACAATAAAGCGTAATAAATAAAAAAAATAATTGAAAAAAATCATGTATACGCTAAAGAAAGTTGAAATATGCCTTATTGCTGCATACACGATGGGTGGTATCACTATCATAAGATAATCTGAACAGTTAAACAAATATTTAAATTTAGAACTAAAATTTGCGATTTTTAAACAATACTGCAAATGTAGATATCTTATATTGAAACATCACTTGGGATATGTGGGGTCAAGCTAACTGTACCATCGTGAGATTTCCGTTGTTGTTTAATTGTTTTTTTACTGAAGTTCTAAAAGTTAACCACACTTATCGGCTTTGATTACAGTTTGAATAAAGTGTTCAATAGTTATATTAGTTTCCAGACAGCGTTGACAATGGAGACCTAGATTTGATAAAGTAATATTTTTTAAACATTTCACTCGGCAGTCGCATTCGATTCGATCAGTAATAACAGATATTAACTGATTGGAGGCAATAGAAAGTGCGCATGGAATTGTCGAGAGCTTGGTAGATTGAACAAAAAGATTATTCAAATGAGGATTGTGAGAAAATGCATGCTCCGCAATATATTCCAACGGATTTCCTGATAGTCCTAGCCAATACAGATTTGACAATCCTCCAAGAGCTTGATCATCAATTTCAACAATTAAGTTATATGAAATGTAAAGGCTGCTAAGATTAGGGGCTATGGATGCCAATGTCGACGGTATATATAACAATTTGTTGTTTTGTAAGTGAAGCACTTCTAAGCGCGGCATGACCGTAAGCTCATCGTTAGATACCTTATGTTATTGCCGTAAAGGTTTAGCTCATCAATTCCAGAGAATGCTATGCCTAAATCGGGAAAATATTCCAATTGATTATATTGCAAAGAAAGAGTCGACATTTTGGTTAAAGGTCTATGACAAATGCTAAAAATATCTTTTCCTCCACTAAAATGATTATAGTCGAGATTCAAAATGTATACGCTCGATAAGTCACAGAAAGGAGCAGGAAATTCCTCTAAATCTGTGTGTTGAATTATAAAGCTTTCCAGGGATTTAACCTCAGTTATGTATTCGAAATCTGAAGCTCTAATTGTGTTTGCACTGAACTGATTGATTTCTAAATATTGCAAATTGTAAAGGAAATGTAATTCATTTGGCCAGCGACTTACTTCATTCAGCGATATTGCAAGATATTGGAGTGTGTCACTTATAATAAAAAGGATATTTGGATCAAAATATAGTATGGGGTTAGACATTAGGTCCAACATATTTAAATGTGTCAACGTAGAAATCGCCATAGGAATTGTTTTTAAATTGTTGTATCCTAGATACAATTGGCTAATAGCGTGTTTAAGTTCTTCAAAACACCTGTCGTCGATGGTAGAAAGATGGTTATTGTTGAAATACACGTCTATCGAAGCTGCTGTCAGATTCCGCAGGAAACTAAATGAGTCATTTCTGAGTGTGTCTATGGCATTGTAACCGAAATTCAGTTCCCGAATGGAAATATTTGTACCGGTTATATTAAAGAGTGGAACATCTGTCAATCGTCTATACCAGCAATATATTCTTTCGTTGTTGCATGAACAGTTGTTGCCTGTCCAGCAGTCATTCACGTCCGTAAGGAAACCTGTCGTTACGCCAGCAAAGAGCATCATCTGCAACAATTGCTAATTGATAATCGAAATAACGTAATTGTTGCCATAAACTCTTAATCCTTAATCCGCCTGTCTGCTTTAAAAAATATGTTGTTAATAAGAGTTTGTAATATAATCTTTAATTTGATGTAGAACAATTAACAGCATTCTTTCATTTCACTCAAATGTTTTGAAAAACATATCGGTCATTAATACGCAGTATGTTTATTTATATAATATATCTAATATTAATACCCAAAAGTCGTGTTTGTCTTTCAATTAAAATAAAAGTCATGAAATGTAATTCACACAGCCCATGTTGTACCGAAGACAGGATAAGCTAGAATACTGCATGACTATAAATGATGGCTAAGATATAACGCACGTAAAGGTGTATTTAGTCCTGTCGATTCATTCAAATTGTATTTATTTGTGAACATTTCTTTATTCCTGTATATTTATATCATTTGTATAATAGAATATAACAAATCTTAAATGAAGGCAAAATGTTATTCAACATATATTTGATTATTCGGAATGAAATTCTTGTCAACATCTGTAAGTCTGTTATTCAGGGCAAATGAAAAATGTACAAATCTGGACCTTTTACAACACCAGCCATACAATAACATTCATGGATCGGTCAATCGAAATCATCTGGGGTTTATACTTTATAAAAGGGGTCTTTCCATTTGTAGAATAAAAATAGGGTGTGTATTTTAAATGTAGAGCAAGGATATAATTATTAACCTCAATTCATAAACAATGCACGTCGTTATTTAATAAAGAAGACAAAAAACTACCTTTAACCAAAATAATACGTTGAAAACTACTTTAATAACTTATTGTTCCATACGCGTGATATTCCAAATCATGGGTACTAGGAAACACATGGCGTCATCAGGTAATTATGACATGCGCCTGTCGTAGCTGTTCTTAGCTGATTAACGAGCGAATTGTTTGGTAAAATATATTCTTCTAGTTCAGTGTTATGTGACACATATTATGGTTGAATCCGAAGTTCATAGTGTTCGAACTAAAATCAATATAATCATAAATTCAAGTACCTGCATCAGAAAGTATGCATGCATTGTTGACATCATGGTGTTGGATTTCAGCTGCAAGTTTCAAGTGTAGATGTCTTCAGGAAATCCACGGTCCTGATCGTCTCAAACGTCTGCTCTGGCTAACGTTCAATTGAATAATGCAAAGTTCCGACTGAACTTGCTGCTGCTTAATTATATACCTGTCAAATATCGGTCAGTCTTAGGTATACAGCATGATGGGAAATAACAGACTGTCAATAGATTAGATTGCTGCAATCTTAGTATTTTTAGCGATGTCGAATTAGTTTAGTCACGATTGATTGTGTGCTAATGTCAGCAATTATCAGATTTGCCAAATGGTTTTGTGACTGAATACTTCGACGATAGGGAATATTTAAAACCGATCACA
The DNA here is from genome assembly GCA_007657795.1 of Dreissena rostriformis. Lineage (NCBI taxonomy): Eukaryota > Metazoa > Mollusca > Bivalvia > Myida > Dreissenidae > Dreissena > Dreissena rostriformis. Next base: position 86,199 of record VMBQ01001505.1, read on the forward strand.
GCGATTTTATTAAATTTTAAGTAGCTATAGCTGTTATAAATTGCTTGTGCGCATGCGAAAAGGGACAAAAAGGTAACACTGAGGCTATACATGCGCAAACAACTTAACCAAAATAGCGAAATTAGCTTTAAGGCAGATGTTATAGCATTTCTTGACATAGTGTGAAATAACTCAATCTAAAAGTAAAACTATAGGGTAAAAGTTGATTCACAAATGAAGATAATATATAACCAATTTAAAAAAATAACTTTCACTTCAGTATAATTCTTCCATGAAGACATTGTGAAAGAAAAATATGTTTCAATAATCATGCTTTTGTTTTTATCTCCACCGGTTGGTAAGGTTTGGTGATTATAGCAATTTCTTTTTATTTATATGGCCACACTTGGTAAATAGCATTCATGTAATTCAATATTGCAAACTGCATGACCTGGATTTCGACTATAAATTGTTCAATATCCTGATACTTTCGTGTTTTTTGGGAGAACCCTCCGGTTAATAAGGCAATCTCTATTGGAAGCATATTAAAATGCTTCTTTTCGAGCAAACACTTATCAATTTTATGTTTTAGCTCTTAAAAAAACATAAGTTTCATAGTCGACATATTGTGTTGTCAAAATATTTCTAAACAGATTCGTTTTTACAAAATGTTTCAGCGCAATTAATATATTGCATTTTTTATTAGTTTTGTACTGTTGTGACTGACATCTACAAAACTGATGCACATATCACGTCCTGTTACGTTCAGTGGTGGCAATTCAGTCAGATCTTTACCGTAGCAATATTCAAATACTCGTTGTCGAGCACTTGCAAACAATTCCCGACGTTCACTGGTTATCAAGAAGAAAGCCAGTTGAAACTTATAGAAGCGTCAACCACTGCAACTGCCAATCAAACCGTATTAAGATATGATAAAGTTATGTTGTGACAGCGCTTTCAAGAAAAGGAAAGCAGAAATACAAAATAGCTCTTTTTTTTATAAACCAGGCAGAAATTAATGTGCCTTCAAATGGATTCATCGTAATGTTGAGTATTGATTAGTAATCAATGATTTTCAACGACAATAACGTACGTCGAATGCATAATTGGTTCATAGCTAACCTTGTTTTTTCTTTCTTATTCAAGCGGTAAATGCGCGTATTCATTTTATTGCATACACATTATAACAATAACGAATCATTATTTAAAATATACCTGAACAAGTAAAGGGGATTACATAATTTATCGGTCGAAGTGTGGAGCGACTTAAATCAGCATTTGGTTTTGGCAACGCATTGACGAACAATCAACATTTTATCTAGATGACATGAAAAGATAAGGCTGTTGCCGTTTTCAAAATGGTTGACACCAATGGTTGTTTTCCATAAACTTTTGTCAGTTATTTAGACCATTGGGGCACTTTGCAGAACATAGGGGCCTTACACGCCTGCCAAATATGAAGGTCATCGTTAAAGTGACATTATTAAGCCTTCATAATTACGTCAATTATTTATGCGTAGTTATCCTTATCCTAAATACTTATTGATTTAATGAAATCTGTGGTACAAATGCCAACATAAACTTAGCCATGTTTGTAAATAAAGCATTTATTAAAAAAACGTAAAAATATTATTACGACCAATTGTGTTTAATTTATTGCTCTAACCTTAATTCTCGCTCTCTAGTAGATTCGTCTTTGTTGTTTTTTATGGTATAACTATAACATTGTTAAAGCCACATACCTTATTTGGCATAGTAAATTTAAGTATAAATAAGAAACATATGCTATCTATGCCAATTATAATATATCTGGTGGTTACCAGGTAGAAATCCGTCTTTTTTGCGCTTTCAAACTTAAAAATAATCGCGTTTGTCGAAATGGACGTGTACGTCTAAAAATCCTACTTTCGGTTTTAAAAGCGGTACCGTTTGAAAAATAATAAATCACTTGCTAACTAGGCTATAGATTCATTTTTATCTATGCCAATACGAATATACCTGGTGGTTACAAGGTAGAAATCCGTCTTTTTGCTCTTTAAAACTTAAAAATAATCGCGTTTGTCGAAATGGACGTATACTATAGAAATCCTACTTTCGATTATAAAAGCGGTAATTCCCGGTTAAAAAATAATAAATAACTTGCTAACTAGGCTATAGATTTAATGAATTTTTTTGCACACTTTCGAATTGCATCTATATGTATTGATTAACATTTACTTCATTTCAAGGTGTGTGGCTTTAAATAGATTCTTAATGCTGTAATCAAATTGTCCTATACCTTTTCATGTATTTATACTTTATTTTACAACTTATAAAATTCAATAATGATCACATCTCATGCCTTTGTATATGTTACTATGTTACTATAACATGTATACTAACATGGAATGTATGTCTATTGTATATTGAATAAACCTAAACCTATCCCAAATACTCTTTAAAAGATTCTCACGAACATTGGCTAAAAATAATTTTCCTATAGAGGCCAGTGTCCTAAATGCATGCGACAGGTTATGCGACAGGCACTCAAACTCAATGTTACGGCAACACTTGAAGGGCCTTGTGATACTGTATTATATTCTCCGTTCTATATCACCAATGCAATTTAAACGATTTTCAATAACTTCCACACATGTTTATCGAATTGATGATAAGGCTGTCAGAACACCTCACGATCACGGTCACCACTTGTAGGTCCAAGGGACACGGGCTGATAAAGCTATGTCGGGCCTTGTAATTGTATATGTCGTTAGATTACCGCTTTGGACTGAAACTAGATGTATGCAGTAAGTCCTGAACACAATGCTCTTTTGTGGGACGGCATACAATGGTATCTTGTGTATAGCACACTCTATAATAGAAACTTATACGTTTATTGATTTTTCAAATTCGAGCGGTGAACGAAGTCCCGATAATCACCATGTGTATCAAACAATATTTCTAGAGGTGTGGTTTCCTGCATTAAATGTTAGATAAGAGGCCGAACATTGTTTTTTATGTATACTGCCTTGCTGCCCTTTTGGCAATGATAACAGTTGTAACTAACTATTCAACAGATTTTCATCTGAATGACGTAGTGATAAAAACAAATTGATTATCAAAGATAATTTGTATGAATCCCGCACATTAAAAAAAAACCAACAACATTCATTTGAACTCCGATTAAATATTGCTTATCGATAAAAACAAAACTTCAAATGTATCAGGGAGAATCAAAACAAACAAGTTAATCCAAATACATCATTATGTTTCATGAATAAATGAATTTAACACGTTTCCTCCAATACAACGAACTCTACAGTTTCCCAGGTCTAGAAAACAAATGTCTTTCATATAAGAAACGTTATAATTGTTCAAAAACAGCACCTCTATTTTGTTCTATCATGCCGCAAAAACAACAAATTCCATATCTTGAAGTTTGCTAATGGGGTTGTACTATTTGAGCATCTGTAGCACACCCTACTGTGTTCGAAGTGGGCTGACCCTTACAAATTGAAAGAAATACTATGCTGTCTAGAAAAAATGCAAGTGGCCAAACATCAGTCGGCGTAGCATCATCATCAATCCATTGACCGGTTTGGCCGTTGGGGGGTAATGAAGGCCGACGCTACAGAAATCCTCCTCCAGTCAGGTATGTTGTGTGCTGCTGAGAGCAAATCATCCATCAGAAGGGATGTCCATTTTTTTGTATAATGTCCATCCAGCTTTTCCTCTGACGGCCTCGACGTCGACCTACCTCTAGCGTGCCCTGGAGAACAGTCTTGTACGGAGAGTTGTGCCTGGTGACGTGTCCAAACCAAGCCAGCTTTCGTCGTTTGACGGTCGTTAGTAGGGGCTCTTTTGGACCAACAAGTGCTGCAGTCATGTTCCGGACGTACTCGTTGGTCTTGTGCTCCGTATAGGAGATAGGGAGCGGTCTTCGGAGACATTTAATGCCTGTATATTGCGTTCTCTGTCCTCGTGAAGCGTCCATGTCTCGCATCCTTATAGTTGGGTGGAGACTACGAGGAACTTGTAGAGCTTTTACTTGGTGGGGAAGCTGATTGAACTGTTTACCACAACCTGCTCAGTCTGGCTGCGGTCGCCATGGAAATTCTTATTCGGAACACAGCGGTACTGGTACCATCCTTGGACATGGTTGCGCCCAAGTACTTGAAGCTGGTCACTTCTTCTAGCTTCTCGACATTCATGGTGATGTCTGCACTGGTGTTGGTCGTGCTGTCCACCATGTTCTTCGATTTCTCTTGTTTGACCTCCATCCCGTATGCTCCTGCTCTACCCACTGATGTCCTGAAGAAGTCCCCCTGTCCGTTGAGAAGTTCGTCCCTGCTGGCGTTTTCGTAGAGTTCTTGAATGACTTTTACGAGCCCTTCGTCAATGTTGATTCCTCTCATAACATGCCATAGGTCATTATGCCACACGCGGTCGAAAGCTTTCTTAAAGTCAATTAAGTTGTGGAAGAGATCACGTTGGTGTTGCAGTTGTTTCTAAATGATGATTCTGCAGTTGAAGATCTGTTCCACTGTGCTCCGCCCAGCTCTGAATCCAGCCTTCTCTTCGGCCAGCAATTCCTCTGCCTTACTTTTCAATCGATTAAGGATAATGCGTAGCATGACTTTGCTGGGATGACCTATGAGACGTATGGTGCGGTAATTCTCGCACAACTTGAGATTGCCCTTTTGCGGTAGGGCTATGACCAGTGACAGAGTCCACGCCTTGGGTCACTTCTTCTCCCCCAGATCGTTTTGCAAAGTGCGGTAATTGCTGAAGTCATTGCATCTCCTCAATGCCTAATCAGCTCGTAACGGAGCTTGTAAACTCCCGGAGATTTTCCTGCCTTAAGACTACGCACTGACTCCTCCACATAAGCTTTAAGTATGGACGGACTTACGTTGTTCGCTTCTGGTCTGGGATCGTTCTGAAGGAGACTAGAGTCTGGTTTAAGCGGGTAGTTGTAGAGGTCACCGCAGTATTCAGTCCACCTGTATAAGATTGCGGCAATCTCGGTAAGGACATTCCCGTCAGCGTCTGATATAACACTGGCCTTGGGCTAACTTGTCTTCGTGAGGGTCTTTAGGGTGATATAGGCCTTCTTGATTCTGCCTACGGTCATCTCTTTGTCGATGATGGTAGATTATTCCTCAATCCATTCCTCCTTGACCTCTTTCGTCTTCTTCCTTACCTCACTGTTAGCTTTCTGGTAATTTACCCTAAAGTCCAGGCTGGTATATTTCTCATGCCTCAGATCTCTTTTTTTGTCACATAGCTCAAGGATTTCGGTCGTCACCCATGGCTTGTTCTTCCTTCTCTCTCTCCCAAGCACTTCTCCGGCCGATGACATTAGGACATCCTTGATGTCGTTGGTTATGGTGTCGATGTCATTGTCTAAGATAGTCAGGGCTGCAAACCTGCCACCTATCTGGGCTTGAAATACCCCCTGTTATCACTTGATCTTTCAATTTCTCTAAGTCAAATTTAACGCGATGGTTCTTCGTGATGCGCTTGCTCTTTAACGTCAGCTTTATGATAGTGAGCACTAAATCATGGTCACTGCCGATGTCTGCGTCAGGAAACGTTCTTGTGTTTGCCTTGTAGATGCCGGACTTGAACCGTCGCGGCGCCAGTATGGATAAATCTGGTTGTGCACTTGCACGTTTGGGGCATGCCAGGTCGCTGTTCTGGACGGTTTGTGTGGGTGCAGCGTGTTTGCCAGGGTGAGTTGGTGTTCTGGGGAACTCAAGAAGTCTCAAACCTCTGGAATTGGTCTCTCCTAAGCCAAATCTACCTACTGTTCATGACTAGTTTGTGTATGTGTCTCGTTCAACCTTGGCATTCCTGTCGCCTTGAAAAAGGAGGATGTCTTATTTGGGGACCTTGACTATGATGCGTTCTAATTCTTCATATAACTGTTCAATCTCCTCGCCTTTGTAGTCAGTTGTTGGTACGTAGACCTGGATGATTGTGATGCTGTGAAGTTTCGCTGATATATTCGGATGGAAATGAGTAAGCTGGAGACTGGGGTGCAACTGATGACACGGTTGAATAACTCCTTCCTAACGATAAAATCAAGGCCGTGGCGATGTGTAGAATCCTCACCGCTGAACCATATCTTTTGCCCTTCGTCAATTGATAATTCACCGAATCCTAGCCACCTAATCTCGGCTAGTCCGATGGTGCCCCATCGGTAGCACTTCGGCTCGTGCGTCAGTTCATGAATTTTGTCACACGCATTGAGTGTTCTTACGTTCCATGTGTCCTGTGGTTGTTCCATGTGTAGCCAACTTGATCGATGTATTAGCTCCAGTGGCTAACTTGTCGCATCCACCATGGGAACTGGCGGTGGAGTGCGTGGTCGTTGTTATTCCGGGCCCCGACCGATCCGGTTTTGTATTCTGTTGATTTGTCATCGGCATTCCCTTTAATTGGGCTTAAGGCAATTTTGGCGGCGCCCGTCTCTTGTCCAGGAATGTGCAACTGGTCGTTCGAAATAGTCGGCGTAGACAAAAGACAAAAGATGAGAGTATATGTAGGTATTTAATGGTGGACTGAGTTGAATACAGTGGCCCTTTAATCATTGAGCACGAATGCATCGTTGTAAGTTTCTAGATGAATAGATGTTCTATAAAAGCCACATACATGTTGTTCTGAATTGCCTGCTCTATCTAACGTTCCATATAAACAATAACGGCTGTTCTTGATGTAACCTCAATAGTTCACCTACTTGTCCATGTGAGTGCCGTTCGTTTGCAGAAACGGAGGAAACGAAATAGTGTCAATACTTACATTATTGCAAATCGTATCAGCTTGTTTATAAAGAATACGAGACAAATAAGGAGTCATATATTAGGCTAAATATTTTGTATGTGGCTTCAAAGGCATTATGCTGTGTACATTTCAATCAATTCAAACTATCAATACCATACACATTATTTTATAATAATATCTAAAGCGTCAGAATGAAAACACATAATTATTTAACAGCTCGAGTCGATGAACATTTAGATTATCTTAGCTTGGAATACTTCTTTGAGTAAGGTGGAAAAGAAAAAATTATAATTGCATAGTTTGTTGAGTTGCTTTGTGTGTGTTTGTTGTTGTTTTTTGTTCCTCGCAGTTTGGTACATTTCAAACAATCATATTGATCGAATTATCTTTAAACAAAATTAAACGTTCATATACTTATTATGTTATTTTACTCTTTTTATTCCCAATTGTATTGTCTGGCTTTGAATATTTTAAGTACAGAGTAATATTGTAATACATCGGCGTTACACACGGTGTAACAGTTTGTCGATCCGTCCTGAGTTACCATATTTGGAACTATCTGTCACGCTCTGATACTGTGCTAGCATGATATTAAGTCGTGCTAGCTTGAAGTACAGATGTTTTTATCTAAAAGTCTATATTTGTAACGTAATTGGATCGTAAGGCCACCTTCATTCTAGCCCAGACGTTCTGGAGAACATTCTATATTTGCTTTCTGCAAGCCTATAACTTATCTTATCGATGTCACCTCACCATTTATTTTACAAGTTTGTCTTCAAATACGGAATAATAAAACTTTTACATGCAAGCTCCTATTGAAAAAACACAACACATTATGTAAATGAACATATTCAGACTTCACATTAAACAAAGCATAAATATAATGTTGTGTGTAACATTAGACACATAACATATTTTTTCTCATATCATAACTACAAAAAATTGGGTACGAAAACAAAATTGGGTACGAACAATTTTGTGTACGAAAGAAATTTGGGTGTGCGGGGAAGTAGTACCCGTGGGGAACATGACCCATTCAGCGAATCTGGGAGTCGGGTTTCATTCTCGATCAAATCTAAAAATAACTAGAAATGGCGCGGCAGCGGCCGACGCGTATCCCCACTCCGCATAGATGTTATATTAGCTTATCTTTGGTTCTTGACATCAAGACAAAAATGCATTGATTTGTTTTCATTTTCGACAATTGCACGGTGCCTAACCAATACGGATAATACTGGAAACATTTGTGCGTTTCCAGCTAATACCTGAAACGACACCGGATCATATCAGAAAAAAATGACTGTTTTGAGGTAAGTGTGTTCTTTTATTTTCAATATTCTCTTTTTTAAGGTAATATTTTCACCAAACCAATATTCCACGGAACAACTAAGACATTCATGCATTAAATTGTATACTCGTGCTCAGTAACAAAAACGTAAATTTGCAGTGGAAACCTACATTGCCCAACAGCTTATGCACAAAACCTGTGGAAACGAAAGTAAAATGTAGATAGATATTGGTCCATATAAACAATGAATTTCAAACTTCTGAGCTAGTTTCCTGATAAAAAAGGCAGCATAATTCTTGTGATATCATTGTCACGATGTTAATGATAAAGTTGTGTGTCTCCCACTTTATATAAACCTATTTTCGCATGTCGTTATGGCTATCTTTCAGTTACAAGCACATGGCTGGAAATTGCAGCCATACCGGTAGTTCAAAATTCGTCACCAACTTCAAGTACTATATTAAACGTTTAGCATTCGATGTGTACATGTTATTTATAAAACATGCTGAAAAGCACGTAATAATCTGTATATGTATCAATCGATTTCGTGTATTATCCAGTGTTGTGTTTCCGGACTTTATCTGGTGCCAGTATTATATGGTTTCGTGTGTTATCCGGTGCCCGTGAAATTAATATTCGACCCTTTTAAAACGCAAATACTCACATTTTTGAAGTTGCCAGTAATTTCCTACAATTTTATTATAATTCTGAATGATTATTACAACAATGTAAGGTAGTAGTATTATATGTTTTTTTTTCTCTCCAGTTACAGAGAGAGAGAACTTTTATTTCAACAAATACATATACATATTTACACAGTTGAAGTAAACCTTTATGGTCCTTGTTCAACACAGATCACATAACATGATGTATTCATATTAATGGTATTGCATAAAAAACGTTATGGTTGAATAAACAATAATGATCTAATACAGATCCTACATCTCGCATCCAGTGGAAATTCAAAATCAATTTTCTAAAGAAACATACAGTATTTACACAACATATATTAATTTGATATTTCAATATTTCTAACATCAAGTTCAGAATATCAAATTTCAAACAAAATGTATGTTCTTCAATACAACTACTCAGAGCGCCGGTAATGAACACGCAAATGTATATCACATGATGTAATATTCATATTATATTACAAAAACATAAGTACAATATTTCTAAGGTGATGAGACTTGAATAAACTGGGACTTGAATAAACTCATCAATGACCCTGTTATTATTATAAAAACGAGTGCAGAAAAGGAAAGCTAACTCTTCCAATCATTCTCACAAGAAACAGCAGAGTTTTTTCCCTTTCTAAATGATCCATTTAGAATACCCAAAACAGCTAGACTTAATTGCTATGGTTTAAGATTCGATATTCAAATAAAATATTGAAAATCTTAATCACCGATTGTATCATTTTGTTGCAGTATACTTTACTGAAATAATTGAAATTGTTTCATCACTACATCCAATAATGGATCTCTCTTTTACATGCATATGATCCTACCACACTAATATTATACAATATGTATACATCACCATGGGTTAAAAACGATTCTTATTTGATAAATCACTGTGTACATATCACTGTGTACATAATTCAAAAATTTATCTGTAGTCATGTAATACACGTATGACACGTAATACTTTAGCATTATGATGTCGGATAATTATTTATGCATATATTTGCAATGCAGAGACCCCAGTAACACCGACAGCGATTGCAATTTTGACATACTGACAAGTGAATCAGGAAACTGATGGTGAAATATAGTTTATACTATACACTAAACAATATAAATATTAATGCATTGTATAATGTGCTTTTCTCAGTTCGAAGGCTTTGCTTACATATACAGCTAGGTTTCGTAATATTTCACAGTTATCATTTGTAATTAGCTCGACAGTTTTAAACATATTTGGTCTATGACGGTAATACTGCTTAAGATATTTTCCTCGTACACTATCATATAGCTTACACTCAAAAAGAAAATGAAATTCGTCCTCTAATTTATTACATTTGTTACATAGTCTTTGTTCCCTTGGCGTTCTATTCCATCTACCTGTTTCAATATTTAATCTATGTGATGACATTCGTAACTTTGTAAGAGCATTTCTATAGCATTTAACATTTACATGTTTAAGATATGGTTGGAATTCGAAATTACAGAAAGTGTTATAGAATATCGCTCGAGATGAATTTTCCAATCTACTATGCCAGTCCTGTACAAATATGTCCTTAACACGTTGTTTAAATACACTAATAAACTGGCTATTATTTCCAACACTCTGTTGCAACCATACATGATAGAAACCTAATCTACACAACGTATCTTTAACAAGTGAAGCCCAGTTTTGCTTGCGTGGGTTAAGATCAATATCATTTAACATAGTATTGTAAATACATGACACATATTTTCTATCATTACAGTCAGTGATCTTCAACCAATATTTAACAATACAAACAAGCCTCTGGGAGTGTAAATCCATTCGGCCAAGATCACCATAAATAAAATCGTTTTGAGTGTTACATTTAACACCTAATACAGACTTGCAAAACTTTGTATGCACTCTTTCAATCGGAGTTGCACGAGCAAACCCCCAAACCTCAGCACTATAAAACAGTATTGGTTTAACTATCTTTTCAAAGAGATCTAACATATGTTCAACAGTAATATTAACGTAACTGTACAAATATTTCCTGAGTTTAAATATCGCTTTAAGAGCCTGACCAGACAATGTCCCATGTGATTCAGTGAATGAACCTCCTGATGTAAATATTATACCGAGATAAGAATACTTATTCACAATTTCTATGTGGTTTCCATCATAGTAAAAGTTTAGATTATTTGGAAGTCTACCACCTTTTCTAAATATAAGTACTTTGGTTTTATCTCTATTAACAGTTAACTTCCATCTATTGCAATATGTCGATAAAATATCTAGATTTTTTTGCAGTTCTTNGTTACAGAAAGGTTTAAAACTCCAACTTTTGTGACAATATATTATTTATTGGGAAAACAAGAGCAGTCACCTTAGGATGACATAATTATGCCCCCTTTTTCCACATTTTTGTAAACCTAACCGCAAAGTGTTTTTCCACATTGTTCGAAACCTAAACGCAAAGTGTGACGGAATTTCAGACAGACGGGCAGACGGACAGTGCGATCACTATATGCCCACCTTCGGGGGCATAAAAATGGATAATCGACCATAATTCTGGCACAACACGTCGCAGCCATAATTCTTTTCGTTACGATCATCTACGCATTAATGTCATTAAACTGTGAACGTTTGAACGAAATCCACCCAGCAGTTAAAGAGGAGGTACACAGACAAACGTCGGGAGGTACAGATGTAAATACGGACGGACGGACACAGAAAAAAAATGCTTAATTTCTTCTTAATAAAAAGTATTAGGCTACGCTTGGCAAGTTTTAATTAAAACAAGAGATGTGTTTGTCAGAAACACAATGTCCCCTACTGCGCCGCTTTGAAATAAAATTCATATTTATCATTTGGCAGGTATAGAAATTATCTCCCTTTAAAGCTTATTACTTCCCTTGGATTGTGTTTTTTTACCTTTGACCTTGAAGGATGACCTTGACCTTTCACCACTCAAAATGTGCAGTTCCATGAGATACACATGCATGCCAAATATCAAGTTGCTATTTTCAATATTGCAAAAGTTATGACCAATGCTTAAGTTTTCGGACGGACGGACAGATAGACAGACTGACAAACAGTTCAACTGCTATATGCCACCCTACCGGGGGCATAAAAATATATGACAGATCTGGTGTCTATGGGGGAGATTTAAAGAACGCTCCCACAGTGGTGATCGAACCCGTGACCTCCCGGATCGCAAGGCGGACATTATATCAACTTCGCCGCGGCAAAAGTGCAGTTAAAAGAGAAAAGTTATGGAGAGAATTAGTTATCAGAAAAAATATTCGTTTTGATTTAAGTAAGTCCTGACTCACTTAAGTTCGGTGAAACTCACTCGTTTTATCAGATTGTTAGTGCTAACATCTGTCCAATTAGCAAATCATACATACCCAACTAGTTCTCGACTGTATTCACCAGAATGTTTCATATTGCAAGAAACAGTGTAGATATTCACTGTATCCAAGCAAACCTTTTCTGACACATTTTAAATGACTACAGCTAAGTGACTAAGTCTCATGTGAGTATAAATATATATGAGCCGGTAACTAGGAAAAGCGGTCTAAATGCATGTGCGTGAAGCAGTCCGCAGAGGTTAAATGTGTCGTGTTCTGAGAAAACTGGGCATAATGCATGTGCATAAAGTGTTATCCCAGATTAGCCATGCAATCGTCACAGGCTAATCAGGGAGGACACTTTCCGCCTAAACTGGATTTTCGCTAAAAAGAGCCATCATTTAAACGAAAAATGCCATAAAAGCGGAAATTGTCGTCCCTGATTAGCCTGTGCGGACTGCACAGGCTAATCTGGGATGACAATTTTCGCACAAGCATTATGCCCAGTTTTTCTCAGAACACGACACAAATAGGGACGATACTTTACGCACATACATTAAGCCTGGTTTTCCTAGAGTGCGGCTGAAATGCACGTATCTGTTTAAAGAATCTAAATGGACAACTAGTATAAATTTGTCAGTAGAGAAAAAGAGTGTATTATATACTGTGAATTTGATATTGTAATGTGGAGAATACTTCTGCAACTGTTGCTTAGACTTACGCTTGCTTCTCCACCAAAAAGCAGAGGAATTACAAGCGAAATAGAATACAGATTGGTGTCTTATATCCAGTTTCAAACATGTGTGGGATTAAAAAATTCAACCCATAACAACAGGGCCAAATCAGTCTTCACAATATGACGCACTTATAGTTTCCTGTATGATGAGCATAAGACACTTTTCATGTAAACATATTTTAATTGTTATCTGTGTTGAATACCTTTTTAATGTCTGTAATGGTATCATACTTTAAACATTACAGAAATTTTTAAAGCAGCTGCATTTATATCTGATTAATTTATTTCATTTTTAAATTAAGTTATGTTTATAAAACATGTATGTCCTCGACATGCAGCAAAGCCGTCCTTCAGACCCTGACCTGTGGTATCTTGATTCAAAAGACAATAGGGGAACATCATGTGTCAACACTAAACAGCATACTGATTTATATTTCAAAGAAGTCCCCAGATATATTGTGCGGAAGCATTTTTCACATTACAAGCACATGTGGCCTTGATCTTTGACTTGTCGATCGTAAAATCAATCCTTTTCTCCTAGGTAACCATCATAGCAATTTATGTGAGTATAGGTCTAAGCATTCCCAAGTTATTAAGGAGAAAAAAATTGCATGATACAATGCTCTATGACCTTAACCTTTGACCTGATGACCACAAACTTTCACTAAATATAGTGCAAAATAATTCAAACCCAGAAGACCTTTTCATTTGACTTGGGGACCTCAAAGTCAATAGGCCTCTTCCTTTTGATCCAAATCATCCCTATACAAATTTGCATGATCATAGGTCAAAGCATTCTCGAGATATTGTGCGGAAATGAATTTACAGTTACAAGCCCCTTTGATCTGTTGCCTTAAACGTCAAAAGGAATCTTCATTTCCTCTAATATAACCATCATACCAATGTGCATGGTTATAGTTCAAAGATAACTCAAGAAATCACGTGGAAACGACCGACTGACCAACCGACCGGTCTGCCTACCAACCTACCGACCGAGAAACCGATGACCGACTTGTGTACAGAAATAAACCACCACTACTTTGAAGGGGGGGGGGGCATAATTAAACTATTTCCAAGAGTAACAAGAAAATTCGTTGAATTGATATCCCCCGCCAATTTAGAGCTTTGTCACAGAAAAAAAGCATTTTTTCAAGATACAAAGGGCCATAACTCCGTTATTAATAGATGGTGTACAATGCCATTTGGCGTGCATCATCCTCTTATCCATATATATACTCGTACCAAGTTTCAATGAAATCCGCCAAAGCACTTCCAAGATATGGCTCCGGACGGACGGAAGGACGGACAACGCCAAAACAATATCCCTCCGCCTTTGGCGGGGGATAATGAGCAATATATTATCAAAAACCATAATTTCAAATTTGCAACGTGTGTATACTTTTATTTAACACATATTTATGCTGCCAATACCGTCATTAAGTGAAGGTGTTAAGCTTGTGGTATTGAAAAGGACAAACATTCAATATATTTTAGATGTATATTTCGTTTTTGTGAAATTTCAGCAGTTCATACAGATATTTATTAATATCAATTTTTAACACACATATATGAATGTGATATACGTTTGCATTCACTAACCTTATTGTCATAACTAAATCCCATGTCAATGGCCTTAAAAAATCATTGAAATTAAAGCATACATTTTCTGAATAAAAACGTAAATCAATATAAATGTATCACAGAAATAATAACAATAAGCACTGACATTTAAAATGTTTGGCATATACCTGGTTATTAAAAAATATACCATATGGACATTTATTTAATTGTTACTTAAAATGATAACAATACGACCAAACAAAACATCACAATTAAATGATAAAATCAATACAAGTTTAACATATTTAATACCCTTTATAAATAACAAAAACAATATGTGTGTATCACAAATTCACATAAATATAAAACTTTAAAACTATGTGTTTTTAATCATCAACCAACGTACATCAACCAACAATAAACCATAAAGATAAAAATTTCACGATGCAACCACAATAGTACTCGACGTCTTCATTTTCATAGCACGTGCCTCTTTAGTCGCAGCTCTTCGCTCGTTTTTCTTCAAATTATCCCAAGCCGTCTTACGTATGGCTTCACCGGTCATCTGGGTCTGAAGGAACTCTGTAATGTTTTTAAGCGCTACGTCCATACTTGATTGCAGCTGGGTGACTTTCTCACTGTTCTGTATGGACATGTCCTCCATCCGGGAGAGTTCGGAGGAGTTATAGAGGCCACGGTACTTGTAGTACTCCATCATGGCACCGTGCATGCGGATCTGAAGTGCCTGCAGCTGTAACAGGGCAGGGTTGACAGAGGTGAGAATGGCAATAGAAGAAACATATTGATTGTAACAGGGGAGGGATGACAGAGGTGAGAATGGCAATAGCAGCAACATATTGATTGTAACAGGGGAGGGTGGACAGTGGTGAGAATGGCAATAGAAGAAACATATTGATTGTAACAGGGGAGGTTGGACAGTGGTGAGAATGACAATAGCAGTAACATGTTGATTGTAACAGGGGAGGGTGGACACTGGTGAGAATGGCAATAGAAGAACCATATTGATTGTAACAGGGGAGGTTGGACAGTGGTGAGAATGGCAATAGCAGTAACATGTTGATTGTAAC
Organism: Dreissena rostriformis; assembly: GCA_007657795.1. Classification (NCBI taxonomy): domain Eukaryota; kingdom Metazoa; phylum Mollusca; class Bivalvia; order Myida; family Dreissenidae; genus Dreissena; species Dreissena rostriformis. The sequence continues at coordinate 101,619 of VMBQ01001505.1, forward strand.
AGGGGAGGTGGATACTGGTGAGAATGACAATAGCAGCAACATATTGATTGTAATTGGGAGGGTTGACAGAGGTGTGAATGGCAATAGCAGTAACATATTGATTGTAATTGGGAGGGTTGACAGAGGTGAGAATGGCAATAGCAGTAACATATTGATTGTAATTGGGAGGGTTGACAGAGGTGAGAATGGCAATAGCAGTAAC
>VMBQ01001505.1:102375-115989 GCA_007657795.1 Dreissena rostriformis
CCACTACTTTAAAGGGGGGGGGGGCATAATTAAACTATTTCCAAGAGTAACAAGCAAATACGTTGAATTGATATCCTCCGCCAATTTAGAGCTTTGTCACAGAAAAAAAGCATTTTTTCAAGATACAAAGGGCCATAACTCCGTTATTAATAGATGGTGTACAATGCCATTTGGCGTGCATCATCCTCTTATCCATATATATACTCATACTAAGTTTCAATGAAATCCGCCAAGCACTTCCAAGATATGGCTCCGGACACAAAAGTGCCGGACGGACAGAAGGACGGATGGAAGGACGGACAACGCCAAAACAATATCCCTCCACCTTTGGCGGGGGATAATGAGCAATATATTATCAAAAACCATAATTTTAAATTTGCAACGTGTGTATACTTTTATTTAACACATATTTATGCTGCCAATACCGTCATTAAGTGAAAGTGTTTAGCTTGTGGTATTGAAAAGGACAAACTTTCAATATATTTTAGATGTATATTTCGTTTTTGTGAAATTTCAGCAGTTCATACAGATATTTATTAATATCAATTTTAAACACACATATATGAATGTGATATACATTTGCATGCACTAACCTTATTGTCATAACTGAATCCCATGTCAATGGCCTTAAAAAATCATTGAAATTAAAGCATACATTTTCTGAATAAAAACGTAAATCAATATAAATGTATCACAGAAATAATAACAATAAGCACTGACATTTAAAATGTTTGGCATATACCTGGTTATTAAAAAATATACCATATGGACTATTATTTAATTGTTACTTAAAATGATAACAATACGACCAAACAAAACATCACAATTAAATGATAAAATCAATACAAGTTTAACATATTTAATACCCTTTATAAATAACAAAAACAATATGTGTGTATCACAAATTCACATAATTATAAAACTTTAAAACTATGTGTTTTTAATCATCAACCAACGTACATCAACCAACAATAAACCATAAAGATAAAAATTTCACGATGCAACCTCAATAGTACTCGACGTCTTCATTTTCATAGCACGTGCCTCTTTAGTCGCAGCTCTTCGCTCGTTTTTCTTCAAATTATCCCAAGCCGTCTTACGTATGGCTTCACCGGTCATCTGGGTCTGAAGGAACTCTGTAATGTTTTTAAGCGCTACGTCCATACTTGATTGCAGCTGGGTGACTTTCTCACTGTTCTGTATGGACATGTCCTCCATCCGGGAGAGTTCGGAGGAGTTATAGAGGCCACGGTACTTGTAGTACTCCATCATGGCACCGTGCATGCGGATCTGAAGTGCCTGCAGCTGTAACAGGGCAGGGTTGACAGAGGTGAGAATGGCAATAGAAGAAACATATTGATTGTAACAGGGGAGGGATGACAGAGGTGAGAATGGCAATAGCAGCAACATATTGATTGTAACAGGGGAGGGTGGACAGTGGTGAGAATGGCAATAGAAGAAACATATTGATTGTAACAGGGGAGGTTGGACAGTGGTGAGAATGACAATAGCAGTAACATGTTGATTGTAACAGGGGAGGGTGGACACTGGTGAGAATGGCAAAAGAAGAACCATATTGATTGTAACAGGGGAGGTTGGACAGTGGTNTGATGATGCCATGTTAAGCATACTGAGATGTTGAGCATACAGAACAGAAAAAGAAATATGGAAAAATACTTCAGCACCGACTACCGATTGTTTTTATGTCTAAATAAAGGATGATATAGTCAAGGGTGCTAGAGGCCAGTTTACACTTAACATTAAATCACTTTTCAACAAGAGATGTGTTTGTCAGAAAAACAATGCTCCCTATTGCGCCTCTTTGAAAAAAATAAATTAAAAAATTGAAACCTAAACGCAACACATAAACGCAAAACCTAAACGCAAAGTGTGACGGAATTTAAGACAGACGGACAGACGGATGGATAGACAATATGCCACCCTACCGGGGGCATAAAAACATAACATTTATTGAATATTTTAAGGAATACTCTGAATTCCTTGTCTTAAGTCTAAAAATGGGTTAAGGAATGCGGGTCCTCATGCTAACTGAATTGTTTTTAATTCAGAGCTTCATAAAAAAAAGTCGCTTCGTTATTTACCTCTCTAACATCCTTTATCGTGTTTTCTAGTTTAATGCGATCTTCAAAGTTGTTCATGTATTTGTCCTTGATCTCCATCTGATCGTTCTGTAGCGTGCGGTACTGAGATGCCATCTCCTTATTTGCCTGAATGCCCTTTGTCTTCTGAGCCTGTTCATGCAGAAAATTGTTAGAAAAAAGCATATAATAACATCTGAACAAGCAAATGAAATATATAATGGTGTTGTAAAAAAACAACAANATTCAGTGCTTCTTTTGATTTTTTATCATGAAGTATGACCTTCAAGATAGTTATAAGGTTCTTGTGCGTAACAAACTGTCTCATATAGTATAAAATTTGAGCCATGTTGTCAGGAAATCCCTCTGTGCATAATAATGAAGTTATAAACACAGAGAAAACAAGCCAAATTTCTAAAAACAAAACTGCCGTTAGTATGACCTTGAACTTGAGACATGTGTTTTTTGTCTTGCACGAGACACAAGTTACTTAAAAGTACAAATAAATATTTATGTACAAGACAATTTAAACATAATTATGACATAAGAAGAAATATTTCCTTGCAACCAAACTAGATTTTCCACAATTAATCTTTAAATAAAAAACAAGATGTGTTTGTGAAACACTATGTCCACTTTTGAGCGATTTTGACCCATAAATTTGACCTNAAAAAAAAAAAAAAAAAAAAAAAAAAAATCCCAAATGCACACCCAAGCTAGCTTCATGCAAGCTTGCTATATCCAAAGTTTCATCAAGATCAGTCAATGTTAACAAAAGTCATTGACCAAAAACCACTTGTTTGCTGTTTTTCTTTTTTTAGTAACAGTGACATTTACTCTATTATCCCCATTTATAATACCATGCTAGGTATGCAAGCAAGCTTGCTTTATCCAACGTTTCATAAAGATTGATCGATTTTAACTGAAGTTATTGACCAGAAACCACCCGTTTGAAGCTGCCACTGCCCAACGGCTTGCCCTCACGCAATAACCCAATCATGTAACCAAGTTTTAAAACTTCCGTTGAAAACCAGGTTAAAAATAATTAACACAGATTAAGTACAGTCAAATAATTTTACCTCTAACTCTCGTTGCTTTGCTTTCCGTTCTTCCATCAGCTTTCTGTGGTTGGCCGCATTGTCACGAATTCGATCTGGAAAACAAGTATATAATGGCTGTTAATATTCTACTGGTCAACATTCTTTAAGACTAATAAAGACACTAATTAGATTCATTATAATTGATGGATTTTCAATTAATCTTCATTGAATTAGAAGAAGCTGTTTGGCATTTAGCTGTATAATAGATAATTTTATACATTGTAAATTATTAACATTTATTTCATAAATGCTTAAGAATAAAGCAGAAATGGACACTAACTTAAAGAAGATAAGAGGTAAGTGCTTTTGAGCTGTTAAAGGTGGATGAAAAATGTTAGAGAAAAATAGAGTAACATGATAAACAGTAGGAAGATTCAAACAAATGCAATAGAAACAGAAGGAACAAGACACTGTCACAGCAGTAACAAATAGCCACCAGTGCCGCATTAAGTTATGTGTAGCAAGTTGTAAAAATAAAAAATTGGACTGTGTGGGGTGGTCAATTTTGACCCCAGGGCATTATTTTGACAAGAATTGTAGAGAACTACAATATTTTCTTACATATAAAAAATAGCTTTTATTTTACCTGTGGTTTCAGAGGAAAACAAAAATATTTTACCTTACAAGTCTATTTATACTATTGGACCGTCTGGGTGTGGCCAGGGTCATGATTTGATGAAACATAGTATAGGGATGATGTACAATGTTCCATACCAAATATAACACATAGAAGGTTGTAGTTTCAAAAATGTATATTTTTGCTAATAAAATCTCTTGAAAAAGGGGGATTACTTGTTAAATTGTTATAGTAGGAGCATAAAAGGCATAATTGCAAAACTTTATATCATAAGGAGCAAGCCTAGAAAGTTTGAATGCTGAATAAAGTGTAGGAGAACTTTAAGTATATGGATGGACAGACAGATGAAAAGACAGACAGAAAGACATCCATGTATTCCAGTATACCCTCCTTTACTTCTTTAGTTTAAACCTATTTATTTAAGCTTGATTACATTGAAGGCCTAAGGCTTATTTGAAATGCTCTCGAGTCCGTTTCCTGGGACTAGAACCAGTACTTTGGGTGAGATTTAAAGAACGCTCCCACTGTGAGGATCAAACTCGTGACCTCCCGATCGCTAGACGGACACCATATCCACTACACCACGGCGACCTGTACTTTACTTCTTATAGGGGGGGAGGGGNGGGTAATTAAATAAGAAGAGAAGAATTGAGAAAGCAACACTCACTGTTGATGGCGTTGAACTGTAGTTTCAAGTCATCTTCCACCTTCTGTGCAGCCTGTAACTGTAGATCCAGCTCAACCAACTGGTCCCTGAAACAACACCAGAAACATTCAAAAGATTATAAGCATTCAACAAAATAAAAATGACTGCCTATAAATGCTATCTTTGCCGTTGAGGTCCTTCCTTCAAAAGACTATTGTTTACATGTTGCATTTTCAACTAAACGCTGCATTCTGATTGGATTATCTGCCCACATGACTTGTTTTTCATATCTTGAAGACCGGGTGGTATGCAAAGTAACTTGTAAATATATTCGTAACAGTACTACTTTTTAATAAACAAGGAGCCAAATGATGCCAAATGACATCATTTCAAAGCGAAAAACTAGATAATGTTGACTTTCATCCGTAAATAGTAAAATGACATCATTGTATCACACAAATATACATTATAAATGCTTTTCCATGAAAAGCAACCTAAACTGGATTCCTATGCCAGTGGCCACAAGTCAGTTATAGCCTGTAAAATGTTGAAATACCAGAGTAAACCCATTTTTGTGCTGTTATTAAAAAAAAAGACCAGTTTGTTGCAAATAAAGACTTATTTATGCTTTTTGCGATATGCAAATATAAAGGCCTAAGTTTCTCAACAGTTCATATCCCGATGAAATTCAGAAACATGCTATTCAATTCATAAACATAATGCAATACAAAATAAGATAACCCTTGCTCTGGGAAAATGGGGCTTAATGCATGTGCATAAAGTGTCGTCCCAGATTAACCTGTGCAGTCTGAACAGGCTAATCAGGAATGACACTTTCCGCCTTAACTGGACTTTCTGTTAGAAGAGTCTTCCTTTAAACAAAAAGTCCATTAAAGCGAAAAGTGTCGTCCCTGATTAGCCTGTGTGCAGTCGGCACAGGCTAATTAGGGACAACACTTTACACGCATGCATTTAGCCCATTTTAACCCTTTGAGCGCTGGAACCCAATTTTAAAGGCCTTTGCAAACAGTTTGGATCCAGATGAGACGCCACAGAACGTGGCGTCTCATCAGGATCCAAACTGTTTGCTATTCTGATAGTGGTCTTTGAAAAAAAAGTGAAGAAAATGCTTATTTTAGAAATTCAGCAGACGACATTTTAGCAGACGACAAATTTCCCAGCATGCAAAGGGTTAACCAGAGCATGGCTCAAATGTCTGCCAATAAAGCTTACGTAAGAGTGGTAATTGCAGTCTCAGAGCTGGCCAAGAGGCGCTCCATCATTCCCTGGGACTTGTCCATGTCTCCCATCTGGTTCCTCATCACATCAGACTTCCACTCAATATGGTCAATCCTCTTTTTCACGTTAAGCAGGTCCCCCTGAAAAATATATGAGCATTGCTCTGTGAAAATGGGGTTTAATGCATGTGCGTAAAGTGTCATCCCAGATTAGCCTGTGCAGTCCACACAGGCTAATCAGGGACGACACTTTCTGCTTTTATATTATTTTTTCAAGGAAGATTCTTCTAGACGAAAATCCAGTTTAGGTGTTAAGTGTTGTCCCTGCTTAGCCTGTGCGGCCCTCACAGGCTTATCTGGGACAACACATAACGCACATGCATTAAACCCCCTTTTCACAGTATGGCGCTCATATGTTGTACAAATGAAAATAGCAATAAGGTAACAAACATAGAAAATAGGTTGTTTCTGTTAAATGGAATAAACGTTTTATTTCAAACATTGCTTTGAAATGCAAACTTTTGGGAAACTGTTCACACTATGTAGATCAGTTATATAACAAGAGCACCGTCGAGCGGATGCCAACGCTTGGCTGTGGGTGCTTGGATTTTTATTTTTTTTACCTTTGACCTTGAAGGTCATCATTGACCTTGACTTTTTCACCACTCAAAAGGTGCAGGTCGATGAGATACACATGAAAAAAAAAAGAAAAAAAAAGACCTTTGACCTTGAAGGATGACCTTGACCTTGACCTTTCACCACTCAAAATGTGCAGCTCCATGAAAAACACATGCATGCCAAATTTCAAGTTGCTATCTTCAATTATGCAAAAGTTATGGCCAATGTTAAAGTTTTCGGACGACGCCGACTACGACTACGACGCGGCAGACGAGAGGGCTATGACAATACCTCGGGTTTTCTTCGAAAACAGCCGAGCTAAAAAACAATGAGTTTCATTGTTCCTGTATTTGACAGTATCATTATCAATTCAGGAGATCCCTATCAAATAAAAAAAACAAACTAACAATTTAAAATTGTGCATTACTTTCATATTGCCCTTCATCTGTACTCATGTAATGTTTTGTTATAAAGTCCATAATGTCCATTTGTCACAGCGGTATTAAGATTTGTTTGTTTTACCATTATTTTTTTTACGTTGGACCTCATGAGAATATTTCTGCACATAGTTCACATTTCTATTCAAGTGTATACCATTGCAACTTCATTTTATTAATATATTTTGAAATCAATATTATTCATCGGACACTAATTATAGTGAATTTTCATAGGTCGGCTCAAACACCAATTTGAATATTCAACAAAAAATTATTTTCAGGGTTTGTAATTTAAACAAGGCTTGTCACCANTGCAAAAGTTATGGCCAATGTTAAAGTTTTCGGACGACGCCGACCACGACTATGACGACGCAGCAGACGAGAGGGCTATTACAATACCTCGGGTTTTCTTCGAAAACAGCAGAGCTTAAAAACAATGAGTTTCATTATTCCTATATTTGACAGTATCATTAGCAATTCAGGAGATCCCTATCAAATAAAAAAACAAACTAACAATTCAAAATTGTGCATTACTTTCATATTGCCCTTCATCCGTACTCATGTAATGTTTTGTTATAAAGTCCATAATGTCCATTTGTCACAGCAGTATTAAGATTTGTTTGTTTTACCATTATTTTTTTTTACGTTGGACCTCTTGAGAATATTTCTGCACATAGTTCACATTTCTGTTCGGTGTATACCATTGCAACTTTATTTTATTAATATATTTTGAAATCAATATTTTTCATCAGACACTTATTATAGTGAATTTTCATAGGTCAGCTCAAACACCAATTTGAATATTCAACAAAAAATTATTTTCAGGGTTTGTAATTTAAACATGGTTTGTCACCATAGGATGACATATGCCCCCTTTTTCCACATTTTTCTAAACCTAAACGCAAAGTGTTTATCCACATTTTTCGAAACCTTAACGCAAAGTGTGACAGAATTTCAGACGGACAGACAGACGGACAGTGCGATCACTATATGCCCACCTTCGGGGGCATAAAAAAATAATTTAAGATCCAATGAACATGCCCCTTTTGACAAGTTCACAAATTTTCATATCAAGGAAATTAAATGAATCCACTATATCTTATCTATTTGTCAAGTCATTGCAGAATTGAGTGTATTTGTAAATTTTTTAACAGTCGTCTGACATTTGACTTCTGCAAACATTAAGGGTCAGGCATAATCCTGGTATCACAATTAATATGTATGCAATATAATCCTGGTATCACTATTAATATGTATGCAATATAATCCTGGTATCACTATTTCATGTACACAAATATATCTGGATCGACATATGTCATGTACTTTTCGAGTCATTTTAGTTTTTGTGGAAGGAGGGACTGACAGATTAACAGAGGAAGGGATGGACAGACATAAAATGTGCAAACATATAGACCAATGTAGTTTTATTATTATAGCTTATGTTCTTCTTTAGTTATTACAATATTTTTGTTTCACTTTAAAATAACAGTGACCTGACCTTTGACCTCAGGTGACAAAAGGGTCATACATAATCTTCACATTGCATTAATAGGTATACCATGTATGTTCAAGACTAACAACAAAAATTGCAGGATCCAGTTTTGCAGATGGTAGACAGACACACATGATATGAGGAATGGAGATTAAACCTACAGTCCACTCTGGGGAACAATGGACAGTAAGTGTTGGAATAGACAAGGTTAAAGTCATGAGCATTTTTAGCACGGTAGTCAGGAGTTCAATTCAGCATGAAATCAAGTTGTGTTTTTTGTTTTTTTTTACCTCTGCACAAACAATTTTACTCATGCTCTTTTGTTCCATTGCTTTAGTCTGCCAAGTTAAGGCATTTCATTCCAAATAAAAAATAAATAAATCGCCTTTGAACAGTGTAGTTCCCCAAACAACAAGACCAACGTACCGTGAGTTGTCTATGGTGTGGCTCCAACTTGACCTTCCTCTCATCAAACTTCTTCTCCGACTCGGCCATCTGTTTGATTGTCTCATCACGCCGGGCGGACAAATCACGCTTTTTCTGTTGAGGGGCAAATTCAAATTTTGTTTTTAATTTTTGTTCGAAACTTTGTCTCAGAAATTCTTATAAAGATCAAAAAATAATAACTAACATCTGAGGAACTATGAAAAAATATTTATTAAGCTTTTTTTCAAGTGATAAACATAATTTTAAACTGTAATATAAAAATAAATGTGTCTTGTCTATTTGAACCAAACCACAGTATGTTTACTGCCTTCTTAGCCACACCTTAAAGGGACACTAGACAAAAGACAAATTAAAACCATAATATGAGACATGAAAAACGTCCCTCTCTATAAGGGATTTTTCAGTTTTAAGTCAGCCTTTCCAACATTCAAATTCAAAGAAGGCAAAAGATGCTGCCTAGATAAGCGAATGCTGACTGCACATGCTTATCTGGGATGGCACTTTACACATCAGCTGACCCTGATTTCTTGAAACTACTTAAGTTTGTTTTAACAGTACATGTATAAGCTTAATTAAGCTCACTTTTTTCATATTGCAATAAAGTGTGCAAAAGTTCGATTTTATCCATATAACAAGCTTTTATCGAAAATTTTAGGTTAACCAAACAAAAGAAACACTATTTTGTACAACCTTTACATATTTATACGTCAATAAATGAAATAAGTAATTAAAGTCAGTTATCTTAAACCAGGTTTAATAATTGTCACAAAATCGGGGACAGAAGTTCAGGTTTGCCATTAATTGCCTCACATAATAAAGTAAAAGAGGCAGTTACCCTGGTTTTACTCTCTTTTGCGGACCTCAGTTTTTCAACCTTTTCTTTGATGTTGCTCACTGCAGTTACTACCTCCTCCGCAACTTTCTCTGCCTGCAGAAAAAACATAAGTGATATTTAGTGAATAAGTTTTGCAATAATCAACAAACTTGTTTGAATATAATTATACACTGTGTTGAAAAATGGAGAGATCAAAAAACAAATGTGAAAAACGACTGTTGCATAAAACAAATAAATAATGAAAAATGAATTTAAAAAACTGTCATATAAATGAAAGGTAACAACATGTTAGGGGCTGAAAGCAAAGGAAAATTATGTACAATTTATGTTACAATTGTTGATGTTCTGTTCTTTTTTTATACAAACATTATACAGAATATGATTTATTCCATTCAAGTCAGCCATCCTGATAAAGTCCTTAAATAATCAAAGAAATGCTTTCACAAACTTCTTATTAAAATTCGTATATTGTAAGTTGTAAAATAAGCCATATTAAAAACTAGCAAAAATAAACATGTTTCTTTATTTGATGTTTTTTGTTTACAACAGTGAGTTACTGAGAGTCAACGGTTACTGTACACAACCACAAACTGTATACATGTTGTAATAGGTTAATACGCCAAACTCCGGCCTAAACCCAACCTAGAACATTTTTTGCCACTATTTAGCCTAACAATAATGAACATACATACTACGTACTAATGAGACAAGTATGTTAGGGATCTGTTACACATTTAGACCATTTGATGTCACCAACAGTTGTACATGTACTACAAACATCATTAACCCTTTGAGCGCTGGAACCGGATTTTGAAGGCCTTTGCAAACAGTTTGGATCCAGNCACATTTGTTAGCCATAATCCACTGGGTTTCATTCTTTGACAAAAATTACTTATATAAGAACCGAATCTTTGTATTCCTACTTTTATATATTTATGTTGTATTCAGTAATGCTCAAGCATACAACATAAATATATAAAAGTAGGAATACAAAGATTCGGTTCTTATATAAGTGATGAATGAAAAAGCTACAGTCGAAACAAACTGTTTTATGGCAATGTTTGGCAAAGTTAGACCTTTACCTTTGGGATAAGGAAACAAGTGTTACCCGTGTCATATAGTCTTATAACAGATTGCATCTGTGCCAAGTTATTTCAAAATCCACCGATATATGGCAAAGTTATGGCTGAGAAAGAAATGTTGTACAGACGGACGGACAGACAGACAAAAGGGCAGACATAAAGACAGACAGACTGACAGGCCAACAGTGCAACTGCTATATGCCGCTTTCTCTGAAGCGAGACATTAAGATGCATTTTTATAAAAAGGGGCCATAACTCCGGTTGTATAAAAACAACATAACAAAAGTATGGAGTCCAAGTTCACATGCTGGTAGGTATGTTTTGTTATGTAAGTTTTAGACTTTTACGTTAAGTGTGGCACACAAATTCAACAGACAGACGGCACAAAGGACGGACAGACAAGCGCAAATCTTTATAAACCCCATTCTTAAAGTGGAGGAAAAAAAATCTGACATCACTTATAACATTAACTATTAAGTGCAAAACAAACTACATTGTGAAATATGGGACACATGAAGTGTAACTTACAAACATATACAAGGAACACAGAAGTTTAACGAAGCCTACCACAAATATCTATGTCATTCCCTTCATACAACATTTATACAACACAGCTGGACATTCATCATCAATGTTTTATGGATGCAAACATCGTATAAGCTGATATTGTAAATGTATCAAAAAGTATCATAACGTCTACTTTAGTTTTTCTCAAAATACATGTACTTGTATTCTATGTGACACATTTGTTGAATTTCTTTTCATAAAATTGGATTATTATAATTTCAAATTTTGTACACCGTAAGTACATTTTACAGTTTCGGCAATGTACCAATTTTTTTAAATACTGTAAGGTAAAAAGAATTGATACAAATATCCAATCAAATGATTATTTTTCAGTTTTACAAAGACAGAAGTATAATAATGGGCTATTTGAGTCACAAACACTGATGATGTTGTATACTGTGTTGCAATTACCGAGAGGGATAATTCGTCATCATCATAATCTCTACCGTGGTAATATTCATAGTAATTCTATAAATATAACATCAGGAAATGGCCATTATCTCCAATATGAGAATTCTTAGAGAAATGGCATATTAGTATTTGCAATATTAATCCACTTCTCTACCATGGAAATATCTGCAGTTTTGCTATTAATTTAACATCTCAAAATTCAGCATATTCACTACAGGGGTGTTTCAGGATAATTATTTATTGTACATAACACTGCAAACAGTAATATTTTCATAAGGAAGAAACAAAGTTGCTGAAAATGTATCAATTTGCCAATTAAATTGGTTAATTTTGTTAAGGTTTTTAGGAATAATATATGATGCATGCAAAAAAACAGAGTACATTAGTGCCTTATCTAATAACAGGGTGTTCAACCAGTACTTACTTCCCTCTATAAAATAAACAGTAATAACCTTTATTAATAATAAATCACACATTAAAATATAACAAGAGCAGTATTTAATAGTTGTCTGGGTAACTTCACTATTCACATGATTGTACATTAAAGTTGCTTGTTCGAGTAAACATGGTAAACTATAAGCATTATTCCTGTCAGCTAAATCATAGATGCGTACAATTAAACTCTATTACATAAACGGTTAAAATAGCATCATGCATATCATTTGGATTTCTTTCTACATTTGTGAAACAGATGCAATTTTGGAGTATTTTCAAGTTTATTAAAGTTATTGTATTCCTGGTTCAAAAGCCACTTGTGAGCAAAATGTGTTTTTCAATCAACTGTAGAATTCAACAAAAGCAACCTACATTAAAAAACAATTTGTATTAAACTTCAAAAAGTAAATTTATTCAGTGCAATAAATCTTAAATCTCTGTTTTACTAAGGTAAGTTAAATGAAAAAAAAACATGCAAAAATGATGAAGCATCATTAATAATAACAAGCAAAGCATTATAATAACCACAGGAAAAATGCAAATGTTGGCAAAAAACATCTGGAAGAAACTAAGCAAATGTTGTCACTAACTAAAGCACTGTATGAATCACATGCATACTAGCAAAACAATTATGCATAGGCAGATGAACAGACATATAGAAAGCTTTAAAATAAATTGAAACTGTACCAAAAACAAGAGATGTTTGCAAAACATGTTTGCCCCTTAACTTGTGGCAAATTCATCCCTGTGATCTTGACCTTAGAGCTGTTGATTTTAATATCGTTAGGGTCATCGTTTTAAAAGACTAACCTGCTCACTTATTTATATGATCCTAAAAATTGTCTAGATAGAGTGCAGAAACCAATTCATGATACCAGCCCTTGTGACTTTAACCTTTGATCAGATGACCTCAATTTTACTAGGCGCCTTACTTTCACGCCAAGTAACCCCTTCACCAATACGCATGATTATAGGTCAAAGCGTTCTCAAGTTATTGTGGATAACAGAATTTCCTGTAACAAGCCCTTGTGACCTTGACCTTTGATATGTTGACCTCAAAATCAATCGCATCATTATTTCCTTTTAGTTACAAGAAAACCAATTTAGATGATCGTAGGTCAATGCATTTTCTAGATTTAATGAAGAAATCAATTTCTTGGTACATACTCATGTGACCTTGTCCTTTGACTTGGTGACCTCGAAATCATAATGCTACTTCGTTTCCTCCCATGTAACCAATATACCACTTTGCATGATCACATGTAACCAATATACCACTTTGCATGACCACATGTAACCAATATACCACTTTGCATGATCACATGTAACCAATATACCACTTTGCATGACCACATGTAACCAATATACCACTTTGCATGATCACATGTAAACAAAAATCAATAACAACCAAGAGACATAAAAGTAAGTGCCCATAGCAAATTTCCTATTAAAATACCCTGTAACCTTGACCTTTGACCTCAAAATCAATAGGAAGATAGTACTTAACAAATTATCATGTTCATGGGAGTCTCAAAGCAGCAATCAGTCAAGATATCTTGTGGAAACAAATTAACCGCGACAAGCCCAGGTGACATTGACATTTGACCAGTTAACCGCAAAATCTATAGGC
>VMBQ01001505.1:118905-136715 GCA_007657795.1 Dreissena rostriformis
GAAGGATGACCTTGACCTTTCACCACTCAAAATGTGCAGCTCCATGAGATACACATGCATGCCAAATATCAAGTTGCTATCTTCAATATTGCAAAAGTATTCATAAAATAAGCGATTTGGGCCACATATATTTGACCTCTGACCTTGAAGGATGACCTTGACCTTGACCTTTCACCACTCAAAATGTGCAGCTCCATGAGATACACATGCATGCCAAATATCAAGTTGCTATCTTCAATATTGCAAAAGTATTCATAAAATGAGCGATTTTGGTCACATATATTTGACCTCTGACCTTGAAGGATGACCTTGACCTTGACCTTTCACCACTCAACCAACAGACCAACAGACAGGGCAAAAACAATATGTCCCCCACTACTATAGTGGGGGACATAAAAAGTGGACCTTAACACAAAACTTAACCGGAAGCAGACGCCGACGCAGACGTTGACGCTCAGGTGATGACAATAGCTCATTTTTTTTTTCTCAAAAAATAGATGAGCTAAAAATGAATTTTTCAAAATGTGGTCTGTTATGTGGCAACTATGATGATCTAAGGAAAATATTTTTGAGCATTTTCTGCTATAAACAATTTATTTTTAAACATCGTGGCCAACATACACAACAATTCTACAAGGGCAGTTACTGACGTAGTGTTAAACAAACCAGATAACTGCCTCGGTCCAAAAAACGTACCTTTAAACTGTCCTCCATCTTGTGTGTTCTCTCCTGCTCACTCGTAAGCGTGTCTCGTATGGTGGCATTAATAGCTGCCACACGATTGAACTCCTGGATGGTGACCCCCAACTGCTGCTGGATCTTCTGCATCTCGTTGTAGATACGCTTGATGTTCCTCTCATCCATGTCCTTCTGACGCTGACTGGAATACGGAAATAAAAACAACATTTGTGATATTTCTGTAGTGTACATCACCATCATGATCACTATCATCATCCTCATATGCATCTTCATCATCTGCATTTCTATTCTTATTATCATTTTATCATCATCATCAGTAGCAGCAGCAGCATCTCAATAAGCAGCAGAAGCATCAGCAGCAGAAGCAAAATCAGAACAGCAAAATCAAAAGCATTTGTGTTTTTATAATCACCATCATCATCAATATAGCACTTGTAAAGGACAAGTTTCTATATAGAAGACTTTTAATTCCAATCCAAACCATTACACAAATTAATATTCACTCAAATAACATCCACAAACATTGTGTGAAATTAACCCTTTGCATGCTGGGAAATTTGTCATCTGCTAAAATGTCGTCTGCTGAATTTCTAAAATTTGCATTTTCTTCGATTTTTTTCAAAGAATACTATCAGACTAGCAAACAGTTTGGATCCTGATGAGACGCCACGTTCTGTGGCGTCTCATCTGGATCCAAACTGTTTGCAAAGGCCTTCAAAATTCGGTTCCCGCACTGAAAGGGTTAACCCTTTACCTGTTAGATACACATTTTGATATGTTTGTAGTCCATTAGAAAATAAAATTATATTAAAGATCTTTCTTACTAGATTCAACTTTGAAATGCTTCATTTCTAACCCTAAGATATGGATGAGCAGCTTACAGCATTAAACCTGAACAGACTGTGAGTTACTCCCAGGCTGTTCTGGTTTTATGCTGGTTTCAAAAGCCATTTTCATTTTGCTTCTTAGCAGGAAATGGTTAACAACTACTATTCCTCATCAATAGGTGTGTGTGGGTTGAGGGCATCCCAATCCACACCGTACAGAGTTTACAAGCAATACATACATATTACAACTATTACTATTACCATTCTGTTTTCTTGTCCACGAGGTCTTGCACCTCCATCTCCACCTCCTGATTTCTCAGCACCACTTTCCTCAGCTGACTGTCCAGACGCTTGATGCCCAGTTCCAGTTCATCAATGGTGCTATTCCACTTTGTTTTCTGAATGCAAACAAAACTGTTAGTTTAAACATATTTATTTCAAACAAATAACCATTATTTATACATAGAATATCAAAGAACATTAATAATATATTCATGTTTGAAAGGGATTAGAACGAAAGACAAAGTCTTATATGGTTCTTCTCCCTGTTGATTCAATGCATTAAAGGAAAAACGAGTTTTAATTTAATTTTCAATCAAATATTTTAGTTACAAACCTAAAGGTATTTGATCTCACATTCACTAACTTTATTTGATTAATTGAATGCTTCCTTTTTTGTATTTAGTCTCATTCGACTGAGTTGAGACTTTGTGGCCTTATTTTCTGTAGGCATTGACACTCACTTTCTTAAAAACAAAAGAAACCGAAAGTGTCTGTGAAGTATTTTTTCTTTAAGATATATTTTCAAACAAAAAGTAAAGAGAAATTTAATTAAACTAGAACTTTTCACAGTGGTGGCAAATACCCACTGCCGCATACAGCAGATGTAGCAAGTTGCAACTTTGAAAAATTGGACCCTGGGGCGTAGACATTTTTTACCCAGCCGTAATTTTTTAACAAAGTTTGTAGAGAACCACAATACAATGTTACATACCAAAGTTCCTAATTTTAAACCTTTTGGCCTTGTGATTTCATATGTAAGTTATTTTGGTATTTAAAGCTATATATATAATCTATTTGACACCCCTGGAGGTGGCCAGTTTTGACCCAAGGGTCTTGATTTGATGAAACTAAGCAGAGGGCTAACATACAAATTCAATACTTAATATGACAAATCTAGATGTTGAAGTGTCAGAGATGTGTATTTTTGCTGATATGGTCTAAAATAATAGAAATAATGTAACAGAAATTCTGAATTGAGAAAGGGGCATAACTTTTGTAACTTTTAACGTGGGAAGTTCAAAACCGCAAGTGCACAACTTCATATCATAAGAAACACTGTCTTATTGTTTAAATGTTGTTAAAAAGTGTGGGAGAATATGTTGGCAAACAAGTTTATGTCATTGAAATATGTGTCATGTTCTGAGAAAACTGGGGATAATGCTTGTGCGTTTATTGTCATCCCAGATTAGCCTGTGCAGTGTGCACAGGCTAATCTGGGACGACAATTTCGCTTTTATTGATTTTTTTGTTAAAATGATGTCTCTTCTTAGCGAAAATCCAGTTTAGGCGGAAAGTGTCGTCCCTGATTAGCCTGTGCAGACTGCTTAGGCTTATCTGGGATGACACTTTACGCACATGCATTATGCCCAGTTTTCTCAGAACACAACACATATATATAGGATCTGGCATGAGTTGTCATATCATACCATATTTTATTAAACGAGTTCAGGAATTTTGTTAGTAAGCGAGCTTTTGGCGCGCTTACTAACAAATTTCCTGGACGAGTTTAATAAAATATGGTATGATATGACAACGAGTGTCAGATCTTTTTTATCACAGGCTTTTAAATGAGAAAATTAAATAAATATTTACGCAAACATAATGATAAATCTCGAATGTTGTTTACATTTCGTGACGTCATTTGACGTTGCAACGTCATTACAGCAAAATAACAAAATGCTATTGTTCAATAAACGAAATCTAAGCCAATTAAAACTCTTCAAAAGTATATTACACATGTGTAATATAAAAATATATGTAATGGTTATATTACATGGGAAACAGGGTATGGCATGTGATAAAGACGGACAGACGTCCATGATGATTCCAGTATACCCCCTTTATTTTTTAACAAGGGTATCACCTTTTCTTGGGAAAGGAGGGTGTAATAATTCAGAATAAAAAAATCACACGAGTAAAAGATATACCGGTATACAATATGAGGCAATTATATGGTATCATGAATCAGCTATCTGTTGATAAACTTCCAAATTGCAGTGACTTCAAAACCACAGTAAAGCAGTAGTCGGCTAGTCGCCATTAAAATCAAACCTTTCAAATCTAAAAACGTTCCCATCACGTGCAGAGTATCTCACTTGTGCTTTATTATGAGAAAAAAAGAATTTACTGTTTCAAATCCAGTAGAGGGAGACAAATCCCCACACAAGGTTAAAAAATGGGTTCAAACTAAAACAGTCCAAATGCAAGGGTGACAACCATATACACATAGTTATCATGCGGACTGACTTACCTTGGTGTTGAGTTTCGACTGCAGGGAGGCATTTTCGGACTCCAGTCTTGCATGCTCAAACTCAGCCTCGCCGATCTTAGAAGTGATGTCCACAACCTGGCAAAGTAGAACAACACTGGGAGAATACAGCAAATACTAAACATTACATTTGTTTAAATGACTGCATAAAGATTTGCATACTAAACTAGACCACTGCAAGTAAGATGGGTCCCCTGAATGCCATGTAAAAGAGGGGAAATAACTCCACAAGTAGAATTGGCACAGTTTAAACTTCTTGTGCACTACACTACTCATCAATGAGATCTGTCCACATAGGAAGTTTAAAGCTTTTAGCTTTCACAGCCCTATAGCTTAGTTCCAGACAAGCAAAAGGTGACATTTCTATCATAAATGACAGAAAACTGTCTATTTGATGTTAAAATGTCGAATGTATTCAAATGCACACAACATAGAAACTATAAGAAATCAATACGAATGAAATGGGGTACCTTATTTAAAACTCTTGCAGCTTGGCTTTCTTCTGTTAATTAAAATACATGACACCATAACATGCTAACTGCACTATGTTACAGAGGAGGTGAGTATAACTTAAACATGTAACGTCAGCTGAATAAATCTACTTAGAATCTTCCACATTCTCAAACATGGAATTGAGCAATGGTCCATTAGAATGGCCCCTAAAATGAGGGTTGAACCCCTTGATTAACTGACTACACTAATATGTCAACTGCATAATAAGTATTATAGTAGAAGAAAAAGGAAACTGATTTTTTTTGTTTCTTACCCTGGTTCCTAATCTTGAATCTCTTTATAAATGGTAAATGCATGGTAAATGCATGCGTTTATTGTCTGATTATGATACAAGCCTGATCTTCAATCGACTTTGACATTTGCCCCCTGATCATTGGGATATGAGTCGTCAGTTTTACATTAAATATGTCATAAAGAACAAATAACATATAAACAATGCAACAAGGGAGAGAAATGAGTAAAGAACAGCCTACCTTAGCTGCCTGCATTTCCTCTGCGACCTTGGCATTCTCATTCTTGACCTCCAGGACCTTGAGTTCCTGATCGTTATCCTTGAGCTGTTGACTGATCTCATTGATCTGATGAATGTACGCATTGTACGTCATCTTGGCCTCGGAAAGCTCTTCACTGGATAAGAGAATATTGCAAAGGTCAATAAGCAGCGCTCTAGGAAAACAGGGCTTTATGCATGTGCGTAAAGTGTTGTCCTATATTAGATAGCACAGCCTTATCAGAAATGGCACTTTCTGCCTAAACTTGATCTTTGTTTTGAATGAAAAGTTCCATTAAAGCGGAAAGTGTTATCCCTGATTAGCCTGTGTGGACTGCACAGGCTAATATGGGACGACATGTTACGCAGATGCATTAAGCCCCGTTTTCCAAGAGCTCAGCTGGAATTTATGTTTCTGATGGTCTGACATATGTAATTTTTTTCCTGCAAACCCTTTTTTTCAAAACTACATCAAACTAGAGATTTGTTACAGATGTGTCTGATACTCCAACACCGTTTTGTCAGCTATGTTAAAGAGAAAATAACTCATGAGTGTGTGGATCAATTGGCTTGAAAAAATACAAAGATGGTAGAATGAAAGAATGTTGCCAGCATAATCTACCGGCACTACCTGTATTGGTCAAGCCAAACAAAAAGAGACGGATTACTGTCTGAGGTCTCATTATACCAGGCATTGCAAGGCATGCTACGGGCTTACACTTGACTTTTAAAAGCTGAAAGTCAAAACTTACTGATAGACTGACAATCATTTAGATTTTACAAGTGAATAGAAATTCACACAAAAGCAAATGTTTGATTCATAAGTTGCAATACTTCCAATTAGGAATGTTGTACTGCAAGTAAAAGTAGGAAAACTTCTTAAGACTAGCTTGTGTCTACAAACAGACAAGATTGACAGAAAGACAGTCTCATGATATATTTTTTCATGACTACTTCATTACTTATTGCAAAGCCACTTTAGCCCACAGAGAGACTCGTTTAGCCCTCTAAGAGAGAGTTTATCTACAAATGCATAGTTACGTGACTTTTTGAGAAATATAATTGTTTGTTTGTTCAGGAGGAAACATATATTCAAGCACACTGCCTCCCCTCTGTACTTTGGTGGATACAATTTCAGTGAAACAAAATGAAAGCACTGGCAAAGGGTCAATATTCCTACACAGTGAACTGGCCAATATAACAGTCCATTTTAAATCCAAACTAGAATCATTAGGTTCCAGGTTCCATCTCTACTAGCGCAACATTTTAATGAACACTCCAAAAACACAGGTAGCCTCTTTTCCTGTATATTTGGCCACTTAATAATTAAATTGACTTTTTATACTGTATGAAAACGATTTCTACACAAGTGAGATATTTAATTTAGAATGTTTAGTCTTGACATCAAAAAAAAGGTAAAATAATTTACATATCAGATATTTTCTTGGTTAAAGACCTGTTCTAGGAAGGCACCCTAGCAACACTAATTGGTTAATATCTTTCCTATCAATCTGTTCAGTCATCATTTTGATAGAAAAACCCAAATATTTTGTATGAATTTTAATATAAATCATTAAATAAATATTCAAATAGACTTATTAACACCAACATACTGTTTAAACGTGAATATTTTCTAAATTATTGGCATTGACACAACATACATGTATGTAGCACATTTTGCTAAATGTTTACAAACATGTTATTTATTTAAAACAAAATCTCTTATTGGTGTGTTTTGAACCAACAAAACGACATTAATGTAACAGAATTTTCTAAATACAGATCGATAACTCAAGCTTTTATCAGAAATATGTGATACATTCCAAAATATAGCGGTGGGTTATTATATAGAATGGATAAAACTACAGTAAAGAAGGATACTGGTTTCTTTCCCGGAAAAGGAATTTATAGTATCTTCATGATAAGCCCAAGGTTGTTAATGTAATTGAGCTAATATAAGTAGGTATAAACTAAACATGGCATATACGAGCCGCGCTCTGTAAAAATGGGGCTTAATGCATGTGCGTAAAGTGTCGTCTAAAATTAGCCTGTACAGTCTGCACAGGCTAATCAGGGACAACATTTTTCCGCTTTTATGGTATTTTTCCTTTAAAGCCTGAAGTCTCTTCTTAGCAAAAATACAGTTAATGCGGAAAGTGTCGTCCCTGATTTGCCTGTGCGGACTGAAAAGGCTAATCAGGGATGACATATTAAGCACATGCAGTAAGCCCCATTTTCCCAAAGCATGGCTCAAATAGTAATGGCGTAGCCTCCTACTTGATGGTGGACAGTGCGTCGCGTACTGTGTCCAGTTCTTTCTTGATGTGTCCGCGCTCGTTCTCGGCCTTCTGTGCAGCCTCGTTGCTCTTTGCCTCTGTCTTCTCTTGACGGTTCTTCGTGTGGTCGAGCTCCTGGTTTGTCTATCAAACAATAATTAATATGATGAATAATAAAAACAAGAAACTGTCGGAGACGGGTGATGCTCCCCAAAGTTTTTTTTTGTCACAATATTGCACTATATATTCAGATAAAAGGAAACGTCTTGAGGGGCATAACTTTGGACAAAATAAAACGATGGATGGTTTAGCAACTTAAAAATTTCAAAGGGCCATAACTCTCTTAACAAGAGCACGGCATAGCCGGTGCCAACGCTCAGCTGTGGGTGCTTCGATTTTGTTTTTTTGACCTTTGACCTTGAAGGTCATCATTGATCTTGACCTTTNCAAGATTGACGATCCTTTATTTGTTGATATTTTGGTAAAATATGATATTTGTTTTTTGTTTGAAACTTGGACCAATTCTTCAAGTAACATTTCTTTAAATGGGTATATTTCTCATAATTTTTATAGGAAATTCCAAAACAAGAACGCACGTAGATGTAGTGGTGGGGTAGCTTTATATTTTAAAGAATATTTAAAAGATGGTATTGAGATTATAAAAAATCACCATGATTCAATT
Source organism: Dreissena rostriformis (assembly GCA_007657795.1). Taxonomy (NCBI): domain Eukaryota; kingdom Metazoa; phylum Mollusca; class Bivalvia; order Myida; family Dreissenidae; genus Dreissena; species Dreissena rostriformis. Next base: position 126,944 of record VMBQ01001505.1, read on the forward strand.
ATCTGGTTAAAATTAGACCAACATTTTTTTGGTTTGAATGAAGATATTTATATTTGCGGATGTTATGTTTGGTGCGAAAATTCACCTGCATACAATGTCATAAGTGTAGATTTTTTTGAATTACTCGAAAATGATATTTCTATTTATGAAAATAAAGGACGCGTTTTACTTTGTGGTGACTTTAATAGTAGGATTGGGTCCAAATCTGATTTTGTTATTCATGATGTTATAAATAGTTTTATAGATGATATTGATTATGACCCAGATACGTACTCTGGTAGGGCCTCTGTTGACAGATCTCACAATAATCACGGAATTAAACTGCTTGATCTATGTAAATCCTCTAATTATCGTGTTGTCAATGGCAGAATAGGTAATACGAGTCAGTCTACATACTTTTCTCATAACGGTTTATCTACAATTGATTATTTGGTTTGCCATGAACGAAATTTCGCACTTATTAAAGAATTTGTAGTACACCTTTTTAATGAATTCAGTGACCACACACCGTTATCGTTTACATTGTATTGTAACAATAAAACGGTTGAACAATTGTCATACACTGAAACGAAGTTTAAATGGAACGATTCATTGCGTAACCAATTTAGATCGGGTATTATTAGCAACTTACCTATGTTTAACACAATTGTAGAGGATTTAGATTGTACAAGTTGTGACTCTATAAATAGTGCGTTAAATAAATTCACTGATGTTATACGTAATGTTGCTGATCCTTTATTTTCCAAAGATTATGTAATAACCAATACATCAAAATTTGAACAGTGTAGCGCTGTTAGGCATGCTGATTGGTTTGATGTGGAATGTAAAATTGCACACGGTCACTATGTTTCCCTGTTAAAACAATTTAACTGTAATAAGTCGGAAGACAATAGACTTCAATTGTTGCAATGTAAAAAGGAGTACAAACAAATTATCAATAGAAAGAAAAAATGCTATTTGAGAAATAAGGCCAATGAGATTGAACGTTTAAAAAATCGTAGACCAAAAGAATTTTGGAAATACTTTAAATCAAATAATCAAACTAAAAATCAAAATATCCCTTTGGAAGACTTTCAACATTTTTTCTCTGATATTAGTCATGGTTTGTTTGATTGTGTTAATGATGAGGCTGAACATTTTTGTAGTACTCATAATTTCAATTTGCCGAATTCACGTTTCCCCGAACTAGATCAGCCATTTACCGTTGATGAGATTAAATTGTCTGTAAAACGATTGAAACGCAACAAAGCATATGGAAGTGACTATATTTTAAACGAATATTTGATTGAATGTATTGATATTTTAGCGTTGCATATATGTGATTTGTTTAATGCTGTGTTGAACTCTGGTCATTTCCCCGAGAAATGGACGGAAGGTATTATAATCCCTTTACATAAGAAAGGTGATAAATCTGATGTGAACAATTATAGAGGGATTACTCTTCTAAGTTGTTTATCTAAGCTATTTACCTCAGTTGTTAACAATAGATTAGAAACTTTTTGTAGTAACTTTAATATAATTTCGGACGCCCAATTCGGATTCAGAAAAGGGCGCTCAACAATTGACGCTATATACATTCTAATGTCCCTGGTTCAAAAATATATAAATGAAAATAAAAGACTTTATGTTATATACGTTGACATGATGAAATGCTTTGATACTGTTTATCGTAATGCATTATGGCTGAAAATATACAAGGCCGGCATAGAAGGTAAATTGCTTAGAATAATTAAAAATATGTATGAAAATGTTAAATCATGTGTTAAGCATTGTTCATCATACTCAGACTATTTTAACTACGCTGTAGGATTACGGCAAGGTGAAGTTATGTCCCCTTTGTTGTTTTCCTTATTTGTAGAAGACTTAGAATTGTTTTTACAGAATGACGTCTCTTCCGGCCTAAGTATTGATGACATTGTATTGATTTTGTTACTTTTCGCAGATGATATGGCCATAATTGGTAAATCGCCCGGGGAAGTGCAGAAACACTTGGATCTTGTTTCAAATTACTGTAAATGCTGGGGATTAAAGGTTAATACCGATAAAACTAAAATAATGGTGTTTCGCAAACGGGGTAGATTATTGCCATCTGAAACATGGACATTTGAAGGTCAGCAAATAGAAGTAGTAAATGATTTTAATTATTTGGGAACTGTTTTTAATTACACTGGAAATTTTAATTTAAATCAAGAATATTTATGTGGAAAAGCACTTAAAGCTATGAATATTTTATTTAACAAATGTAAAGAGTTTGACTTGAAACCAAAAACACAATTCCAGCTATTCGATGCCTTTGTTGGAGCTATACTGAATTACGCATGTGAGATATGGGGTAAAGCAAAGTCTATGGAATTGGAAAGGGTACACTTAAAGTTTTGTAAAAGATTGTTAAACGTTAAGCAAACTGTATGTAATGCTGTAGTGTACGGCGAGTTAGGAAGATACCCACTATTTATCCATAGATATGTTAAAATGGTTAAATATTGGTTTAAACTTATTGAAACTGATAACATAATTTTAAAATCGATTTATATACAAGCATTAAATGATTGTCAAAATGGTCGTTCTAATTGGGTATCTAATGTTAAACTATTGTTAGACACTTACGGTTTTTCATACGTGTTTAATAATCCAAGCTCCGTCGATGTTAAAATAGTTATACCACAGTTTAAAACTGTTGTTATTGATACTTATAAACAAGAGTGGTTTCGATCCGTTGAAAATAGCTCTGTTTTAGATATGTACCGTGTGTTTAAGTCAACATTTGTATACGAAAATTATTTAGATTTATTACCTAAATCACTAAGACACTATGTCGCAAAGCTTCGATCTTCCAGCCTGCCACTGAGAATTCAAACTGGAAGATATGCTGGTCAAAATATACCACGAAATGAACGTTTTTGCCTTTGTTGTAACGAATTAGATATTGAAGATGAGTACCATTTTGTCTGTAAATGTCCATTATACGTTGATATTAGAAAAAACTATTTAAAGAAATGTTATTACATTAGGCCTTCTGTTTATAAATTCCACCAGTTGCTGAATACAACGAATAAATTTGAACTTATTAAGTTAGCCAAATTTGTAAAAGAAGCTCTGATTTTAAGAAATAATATTACTAATGTTGTTAATTAATTTATAAAGCAATCCTCCATATATAACAAGTCTTTTTTGTTTTGTTTGTTTTTTTTTTACCTTGCCTTTTCGTAACCGTATGCTGCTTATGTTAATGTTATTACTATGTTTATCTCTGTAACTTTTCTTAAAAGTATACGATGCTCCTTATGTTTATATTATTACTATGTTTATCTCTGTGACATAATTGTATGTGAAATATCTAGTGTTTAGACGATGTACACTGTGCAAGTCTGAATAAATATTTGTCTTGTCTTGTCTTGCTATTAAAGTACAGCTTTGTCAAAAATACAACTTAAACCACGTAATACTCAGTCTGGCAGGTTAAAGGGCAAAGGACTAAGATATTACTTTTGTGTGAATCATTAGGCATAAAAAATGTGTCTTGCACATCTACATTTCATGGTGATGTCATATTTGAAGTTTCAACATAATGGCTTGAGAAATGCAAAAGAAGTTTGCTCCACAAATCTCTTACATATTATGCGGACTGACCAATCGATCGACAAACTGGCACAATGACTCCTAGCAACCCCTTCTCAAACTTCTATTGCTTATATACTCAAATGTTCAGTAAAAACATGGCATCATAATACTAGATAGTAAGGTTAAAGTTATATTGGATATAATTATTTAAATATGATTATTTTATACTTAAATCAAGACTGTCCCACCCACCTCTCTCCGGTGCTTTGTACCCGGTTCCAGAGACAGAAAGCCCTGACGCAGATGAGTGCCGAGTGCTTCCGCGCTTACTTCCCTTGCTTTCTGAAAACCGCACATCTTTTGTTGAACCTACAGACAGAAATATAAAAAGATTTTTAAATATTATTTAAATGTTTATATTTCCACAACAACTCAGTTAACTTTACCACAACTCAAAGGCAACAACCCAGTTTTCAAGAGCCAATCCAAGAGCAACAACTCTGTCAAGTTACAGGAACACAAAAACTAAAAGAAACTTTGCAGTACCTAAGGACAACGACCCAGCTATTTGCACAACCTTTAGCCCCTGCCTTTTATAGCATCCTTCTTCTCAAAAGACCAACTCAGATTACATTAGCACAAACCAAGGGTACCTTCTCAATTTACATAATCACAACAAGGGAAACAACCCTGTTTACATGAGTAAAGCCTGGTTAATATGAGTACAACTCAAAAGCAAAAATTCAACTTACATTAGCACAACTCAAGTGCAACAAATAAGTTTCCAGGGGAAACACATCTCTTAACCCTTTCCCACTCAGAAGAAAAGTGAAAATGGCTATATGCAACTAGCTTAAAGCCAGAACAGCCTGAGAGTAACTCGCAGTCTGTTCAGTTGTTTGCTGTTTGCTGCTCATCAGTATCTTAGGGTTGGAAATGAAGCCTTAAAAACTTGAATGTAGTAAGAAGGTCTCAAATTAAATTTTGATTTTCTTAGTGAGTACAAATGCATCAAAGTGCGTATCTAAGCGGTTAACCCATTTATGCCTAGCGTCTAGAAAAAAGGCCTTGGCAAACAGCGTAGACCCAGATGAGACGCCGCATGATGCGGCGTCTCATCAGGGTCTGCGCTTTTTGCTTAAAGGAATTTCTGTAAGAAATATTCTAAATATAGAAATAAATATACTTGACATCCCTAATTTTGGAAATAAATTGATAAAATTTAGAAGGATGGGAGAGTCCACTAGGCATAAATGGGTTAAGGATTCACAGTACCCACCCTTTGGAGTGTTCTGTCTGCTCTTTACTATTTCCTCTTCCTTCTCCCTGCTCCAGTCCTCGATGATGTTCTGAAGCAGCTCGAGGTGTGAAACGGCCTTGTTCACGCATGGTGAGTTTGCCGTCGTCAGCTCGCAACTGCGGCGACGAAAAATGGCAGCGATCCGTGGCCAGTTGTCCGGTAATGGGAATAATTTATCTGCAAATAAAGACAAAAATAAAATAAAAAATTGATTATATCATTATATCAATCCTTCTGTATTGCAACCTTGGGCTAAAATTCTGCACAATTCCTCTGCCTCATAGGCAGAGCTTTCATTAACAGTAAAAAAATGGAAGTCGGAACTTTCCGTCCACTGATTTTGGAAGTTTTCCTAATATTTTTGGAAGTTTTGATAATGCACAACACAAGTCTTTTTTTATTGAACTTTAGTATCAATTCAAGGTTTTTCAAGGTCACTCTTGAATCAATTTTTTTCTTCAAGCATAAGAACCAGATTAGAAAAAAACAACAAATAAAGATAAAAATACAGCGAAAAATTCTCGTAGATAATTAACTCCTGTACGCGTGAAAATCATGAATGAAATCAAAGTGTGAACACTATTACTTTGTTTACAACTTAAACCCCCAATTGCTTTACATATACGAGATGTTTATATGTTTCATGATTATGTCACTGTAAAATAGTAATAAATCATTCCAGCTATAAAAAAAAATCTTCTGGCAATGAAATGTTGTTTTTTTCATTGGCTTTGAAGAAAAAACAAGTTTAGAAGACTGATATAATAACTAATTATATACTTATAATGTGTTTATTACATATTTTGCACATAATTATGTATTTTGAATAATTATTAATTCAGTGTTCAATAAGGTAATTAATTTGTATAAGATAAAATTGAAAAAGGCCATATGCATTCTATAGCAAGTATTATTACAAAGCATGTTAGGAAAAAATTATATGTAATGTTTTCTATATAATAAGGTATTTAACATCAGCACACAAAGTAAAAGTTCAAACACTTATATTCACCACATGTTCATGTACCATGTTAGTGTCTGTATGTTGTATGAATAGATATCGTTGCGGGAAATTAAAATGGAATATATTGTACCACAAAAAATAAAAAATAAATAAAAAAATATATTGTTTAATCTATGTTACCAGACCACATCTACTGTTGAAATTTTGGCTATTGCTATTAGGAAAACTGATTATTTATAGGTGAACTTTATCTTACGAAATATTTTATTAAATATTCATTGATTTTGGGAGTTAATGGGCCATTAAAATAATTCAGCTACATCAAAGTTTTAATGTGTTCCTTATTACTGAGAATTTATAGCATAGAATGTTACCATTGTTGAGGAAAAAAACACACCAAAATCTGACAAATATTGACTAAAATAGGGGTATTGTTTGTAGGCAATCCCAGCATTCATCAAACAAAATATGTGCATTATCATAATTTCATTTATAAGAAATAATTTCATTGTTTAGACTATAATATTCGGCAAAGCTGGTCTGGATGTCTATAATCCAGAGAAAATATACCTGGAATTTCTTCTTGGTCATCATCAGCTAATGAAGAAGTCTCCCCATCTGTAAGAAAAAAAATATCTTAAACTGGTGAATCACATTTTTGTAAGTTTTAATCTTATCAATGGTTTCTGCCATATATTTTTTTAAATGCAAACGACAGTCTCCTAATACTAAAATCTTTTTCCAGACACAGATACAGCCCTTTAAATAAATAAATATTGACACATTTTACCACTTATTTTGTTCCTTGAACATGTGAATAAAGGATAAACATAATAATTGTTGTTGTAGCAATTTCATACAATTAAAGCATTTTGAAGGCTTACCAAAGTCTCTGGTATGAAGTAAGGATGAGTCAGTTCCAAATGCAAGCAGATCAGTAGAAGTCGTCTGGTTTGTTCTGGACCTTTCAAACCCAACAGAGCGTCTGTCAGTGGATGGTCCATATATCGCATCTACTTTCACAACTTTGGAGGAGATCATCATGCCAAGTTTTCTGTGAGCACCTTTTGGAGTTATAAGAAGAGACATAGCTGTATTTGTTTTGGCTAAAATCCACAAAAGTTGATAATAGTATGTTTCATGTTCATGTAAAATATAATAGTTTTCACAAAATTGTATTTAGCCATTAATGTTAACAAATTATTTTAGAAACTCTCTTTTTTTTCTTAGTATGCACTATAGCTCCTTGTTTATTGTTCATGAAATAATAATTGTCTGTCACTAAGTGTTGCATTAAACATCTAGTTTTAATATTCTTTTTGGTAACACAAATAAACAGTAAAATATTTAAAGCCTGTTTTTGTAATTGTCAACAATCAACCTAATCCTACGGATATCAGGATTAACATCACTTCTGCATACTTTAGGATGCAATCAGTTTGTAATCCTTTGTATGAACCAAAAAACTGGCAAAACCTAGCTGTTCATCAAAATATAAATAAAACTAAGCCTTGCAAACACAATAAAAATATTTATAATGTTGTTTGATTTAATTTGAGTCAGCAATAGTCTGAAAATGACTATACATAGAGATTTAATACACATATACTAGTCTAGAAATAGCATACTAAGTCATGTTAAAATACAATTCAGTCTATAGAAAGATACAAAAGGTACAAATGAAACTGAATACACAGAAGGCTATAATAGACTTAGCTTCTCTTTGTAAAAGGAAAAATCAAACAGTTTTCAAATTCTTAATGCTTAATAAAACCCAATTTAATTAAGTTATGTTGATAAAAAATATGCGTATCACTAAACATAGTAAAAACAACTAATAAAAGTAATAGTATTGCATTTGTACCATCTATCCACAAATATACATTTAAAAATAATAGATCCACCTGTTGGCCAACTGAGAAAAGAGTCTGATCTGGACTTGTTTAATTTAACCACAAAAACATTTTTTGTTCACAATGGAGTCCTACTGATTTGTATTTTTTGTTATCAACCATGAGATACTAACTAATGTAAAAATACAGAGCTCAGGCAGGGGATTGAACCCACGACCTCCTGAGTGGTACAGTGATATTTTTTACAAATTTTCTCATCTGAGTCCTGGGACTCGATAACTTGCAAATCTATGAGTCTCCGAATCGAAAGAACGAGTCCAAATATTAAACTATATATATTTTTTTTAATTTCAATGCATTTTTGGGACTCACATAATTCGAAACTTTGCATCACCAGAGGTTTTTGTGAGTCCAGGACGCGGGACTCGCAGATAAAAAAATCATTGAGTGGTAGTCAGACATTCTAACCGTCTTGCTTAAAGGAGCTAGCCCTACAGCAAGGCTGTTAGAAGTGACCTAAAATCACTACACTCCTCCCTCTCTTAATGTTTCAAGGCATCCCCCCAGAAACCTTTATACAAGCTCAGACCCATTTCCCCATTCCCAGTTCTGTTTTGCTTTGTCGCCATTAATGTGAAAATACAGAGCACAGGCGGGGATCTATTTATAATTGTAGTTATACATCAGTTTATTTCAATATCAATACATTTACAGGGGTTACATTAAGACCCAGGAGGCAGGTTAACCAACCTCTGTTTTACATAATACCCAGCTACTTTTTAAAGCTTGCCTTCAGTAAAAAAAATAAACACAAATTTTCCCCTTACTTTTTGAATTCATTTTTTTTTAATCGGCTTATAATTTAAACTAAATGAAACCCTTGCATATAGACCAGTTGAATGTTATTGTTTACATTCGGGATTTTCCGCGCATGCGCACTGACTGGTTGGCAAAAAGCACCGGTTACAGCAACGTAAAACATATATAAAGGGCTTTTGTTAAGTCAATAAATTGATAAATAAATCCAGAACAAACATTAAAACACCTGAATAATATTGCAATTCAGTACCAATAAATGTAAATTCATAAATATAATTTCCCCTTTATAAAAAAACGAATTAGTAATTAGCATCAGAGCAAAGGTGGTCGGAAGACTAAACACTGACAATTCCACAACACAAAACTATAAATTTACTGTATTCTTTTTATAGTAAGACCTTAATAAATGATATTTAAAAAATAATAATATGATTATAATTTTAAGTGGTGTGGATGTGACATTGTTAATTTTCATCAACGATCGAAAGTGTAAGAGGTGCATTGAATCAATTATAAAACAAAGCCCTAAAAAGGCCGGAATTCATACAATCTTTAAATGTTATGGTAATTTTATATTGCATTGAATTAATTTTCGTTTCGTTTTCATTGAATGACATTATTATTAAATTTGGGCATACATATGGAAAAAACTGCATATTATGCAAATTGAACTGTCTTTTCATGTATATTGAAATCACTTTACTAGTGATAATGAGTGATACAAATCTAGCATTTTATATATGAAACCATAAATCTATATAATATAGATGTATGGTTTCATATATAAAAGACTATATATTTATTTTATTTTTCGCAAGTGTATTTTACCCCTATTGTGATCAAACGTGATTGCTTGTTTTCATGGTGGTGTTTCGATCGTACACGGCAGTATCGTAAATCTGTACACGTATTAAAATAACGGAGTTTACATTTGCCAGTACCCGTTAAATACGTTAACTGTGTAGCAGAAAATGTGTACAATATTTTAAATGTATAGTTATTAAACACTTTATTATTACGATAAAACTGGCTAATATCTTTACACTTTATACATCCTGTAAATCCATTTCGGAGAAATGTCTTATATTTTTAAATACGTTAAAATATTTTATTAAACTGACTGCTAAGTACTTTGGCTGTTAAATTTGGCTTAAATGACTGCTCAATATACCAAGAGATGACATCAAGAGAGGTATCATAAATTGTGTTTAATGACCAGACGGTCCAGACACCACATGTGGTTTATGACACCCTGTTTTCTTTGTATTGTCGTAT
>VMBQ01001505.1:138244-163636 GCA_007657795.1 Dreissena rostriformis
AAACATAGCCTCTTTCAATGTATTTAATTTAATACAGTATAATGACTTTTTTGTGTTCTAAGTGTTCTTGTTGTGTTAATTATGTATTAAACTGAGTTAAATTAATTAATTTTTAAAGGTTTACCTTTCAGTATCTTGTATTACACATCTCCAGTTAAATGCTATTTTAGTAAACTGTACAGCGTAACAAACATAATAAAGCAGAATATACACATGAATCTGATTAAACACAGATCCACTAACATATAAATCAAATCATGTTTGTCTTTTTCCGTTGTCGAACGATACTCTTCTTAAATGTTTTTACTGCGAGTATACTGAACTCCAATCTGCAAATACTGGTTTCCGTGAAAGACATTCACTGTGAAGTTTCTAATAATAGATCTTAAATTTTGTTTTTTGTATCTAAAAGTAAAAACATAATCTTTTTCGTTAATACACACGCATTTCATTATTCCGTACTCCGTCGTTAATTTGATTGTTGTTCGTAAATTTCCCGTACATGGTAATTTCTTTCCAGCTTATCTGTAAATTCGCTAACTGCTTTTACTCAAATTGATTGGAATCGGCAGCAGTTTTTAATCAGTGTTATATGTTTATTTAAGCCGATAAGATGTACGGTTACACCTTTGTTTTGTTTTCGCACCAGCCATTTTCCTTTGTCTCGATGACTGGTTCTGACCGGTGTTGATGCAGACTGCGTATCAATTTTTCTGTTGAATAACACGGTGAAGTATTTTACCGCAGTCTTCGGTTTAAAGAGTTTAATATCTGGGACGGTTCTTTACAGGCAAAAAACGTTTCGCCGAGCATTTTCGCCAACCGATAATTTTATTAGCCAAATTAGCGAAATTTTTCGCCATTTGCGAATTTGGCGAACGACAGCGGAAGCCCTGTTAATTAGGACACATTCTTATGACAGTTTTATTGTTGCTGAAGGTTTATTTGTACATGGTGTAAACAGACCACACATGCAACATATTTTTGTTCAGAATATCTGGGCGTTTTCCAGTGCAAAAAGGTATACATTTTCAGGAACCATTGATGTGTTTGAAACTTGGATTGAAAAAATTATTCTTTAAGCACACCATATCAAGTACATGTAACTTGTTTTAATTTGTTGGATAGAAATATGATATTTTGGGGTTTATTTATGCCAGAAAACATTTTATGTGGTTCATATTACTGATTAAAGTGCCATCTGGATTCAAGTTAGTGTGTTAACATGATAAAAAGCCTTTACCAGTTGCAACTCCCAGCCACCCGGAGGTTCAGTAGTTGGGAGTTGGATTAAATTTTAGGCTTCTGCATTGTACAACTAAAACTTGCCTATAGTGATATGCACTGTTTACCACAAAGTTAATATGTACATGTTAAACATGAAAAAACAGTGAAAATAATAAGCTTGACACTTAACAGTCTAGTACGTGGTCTGGTGTGAATGGCTTAAATTTAAAAAAAACAGAACGCTGATTTTTATTGCTGTTAATTTAAGATGGCAGTTTATGACTTTTTTGGCTGATTGTATAGCCATTAATTGATCCCAATGGCAAAAAGTATATTTTTTCCAAATACAGTCTCAAAATTCTCAATTGATTGTTTGACTTTTAGATGTTTGGAAATAGATTTGTTAAGTATCACTATAAAGAGTTTGGAGTTGTAATATCCTTTTTACAGATCTATTCAAAAGTAAATCAACCAAAATACATTTTTTCCATTTAAAAAGTTAATTTACAATTTAAAGAAAATTGACGTGTACATTCCCAATTGAACAGGTAAATGTCATGTTCCCTAAATGAGAAAAAGCCCTGCAGTGTACCTGGCCAGTTTAAGTGTAACAGCCATCCTTGGTTTGATCCACAGACGGCACTTTTCCTTCCATATAACATTTATAAGTGTGTAAGGAATAGTAGTTATTAGTACATTTGGCATTAGTACCCAGTCAGCTTTAAAGGTGAATCAGATAAGTGATGTAGTGTAGCAGATGTGAATAAAATCGTGTCACCTGGTTAGCTGAGATGGTGAACTCCTACCCCGGTATTTATATTTGTTTATGTTTGAATATTACTTTATACAATCATTATAATCTGTGGGACATTAATTTTCGTTGATTTCATGGGTAAACTGATCAACAAAAGATCCCAATGAACATTATACCCAGGATTTATATCATCAACTACATAAGGAAACTCATTTTTCTTACAGTCAAAGAAACTTCTCTTATTTTTTTAGCTTAACTGTTTTCGAAGAAAACCCGAGGTATTGTCATAGCCAGCTTGTCCGCCGTCTGCGTTGTCCGAAAACTTTATATTGGCCATAACTATTGCAATATTGAAGATAGCAACTTGATATTTGGCATGCATGTGTATCTCATGCTGCACATTTTGAGTGGTGGAAGGTCAAGGTCATCCTTCAATTTCAAGGTCAAAGTTCTTTTTTTTTTCTTCAAAACTGCACCCACAGCCAAGCATTGGCACCCGGTCTGCGGTAGTCTTGTTAGGATAACAAATCCTATGTTTATCTACATATTTGGACTTTCCGTGAAAATAAAATGTTGTATAAAATTTTATGTTGTATTTTTATCAGCCAACACGCATCAAATCGTAGACAATAAATGATGACGTGAGACCTGAGAGTTTCTGTGCTTTTATTAGAAAGGTACATGAACATATTGTCAATTGATTTGTATTATGTTGCGTTGTTATAACCATGAGCATGTGATAAGCAAGACTAACCTTTTTCTATTCTAAAGTCAGTATAATGAGTTTGTTTTTCTTACCTCTAGGTTTTGTCCAGTCATCCATACACACCCATGAGTTATAAGGACATTCTGCAGGAGATTCAAGCAAAAAAGATAAAAAATGTCAGGTATTGAGTTAAGAAGTATAAATAGTTTAGTCATCTTTTTTTAAACAAGTGATTTTTATAGAAACAGATTGCAGGATTACATGACTTTGTGGGGCTCACAATTAAACGTTAATGGATGTAAACACACCCCGGTAAGCAGGCCTGCCGGTTAGTGGTGCTTTTTTTTAAATTACTTTTTAAAACTAGTTTTCTTAAGAATTTCAACTAGTGAATTACTGAATAAAAGACAGTTTTTTATCCTCTTTATGGCAATTTGAAATACATGATCATCAGAATCACTTTATTTAATAAGCCTGTGTGCTTGTTCAAAATTTGATGTGTACCGCATAATCCGCATTCATGTACATGGTTATGCTTCACACTGTGTGAAATTTTGACGCTGATTTCAGACGTATTTAAGGATTTATCTTTAATCTTAAAATATCGGCACAAACAGCAAGAAAAACTTTTTTTATGCACTAAAGATTTTTGCAATTGTATAATTATTTCAATAACGTGAGATATTAGCAAAAATAAAGTTCTTTAGTGTGTGTTTACATTCTGTCCAGCCTGTGTGTAAACCCCTGAAAACCCCGTTGATCCTGCACACTGATAAAGCTAAGTGCCAGGGGTCAAGCTGACTTCCATTTATGATATAACCTTTCACAGTTCCTGAAGAATATGTAGATTTTGTAATGGTTTAAAACAATTAATTTAATGGCAATGAGTCACTAATTGCAACCCTAAGCTATTATTTCACTCTGTTGTCTAAGTGTTCGCTGTAATTTATATGTTTATATTCTTTACACTATTGAACTTAAGATGAAAGAAACATGATACGATGTATTATATATGTTGCTTCATGAGAAAACCTATCTTAATCAAATATATACGATTTTTATGCCCCTGAAGGTCGGCATATAGTGATCGCACTTGTCCGTGTGTCTGTCCATCTGAAATTCTGTCACACTTTGCGTGTACATGTAGATTTCGAAAAATGTGGAAAAACACTTTGCGTTTAGGTTTAGAAAAATGTGGAAAAAGGGGGCATATGTCATCCTTTGGTGACAAGCCTTGTTTATATTTATGATGCATATTTTTCAAATACTGCATCAGTGCATGGTTCTTTGTTATGTTTGCAATACAAACATGTACAAATATTACTTAAAGTGTATGTGTCATTTGAAGCAAAATGACAGTATGTTGAATGAACACAACTTCTTTATCTCATGCCTGCATCTCGCAGTGTTCCAGCTAGGCTTTGAAAAAGGCAGGTTGCTCTTGTGTCAAAAGTGTACTTTAGGGCATGGGGCTGTGATATCTGTGGCATATTTTCAATGTAACATGTGCTACATGTATATACATGTATTTCATCTAACATGTATTTTCATTTCAAACATTATTTCTATAATTAGTAAAACTAGTGTTTGTATATAACGTACACGAATTATTTCGATTCTAACACGGTTTTTACTAAAGATTTATACAATATATCTTATTTTTCTTGTGTACTATTTTGTGTGAAGTTCCGCCGATAAAAATAACTTTCGGCTGTTGATCAGATCTCCGCCCTCAATAACAGCCGAACAGACTTTCCTTCATAAAATACCGGATCATGACGCTGGTGGAAAATGTATCGGCATGTTATGTTTTGTTACAGCGCGTGCTTTCAGTGTATAAGCTCCGCCCATAATTATTGCAGAATAACCCATAGACGATTTTCTTCTTTGTTTATATGAAATTTGGCACGTGCCGTGTTAGAATATTTGTTAATGGATTGACTTGAAAATTAGGGCGAAATTAAAGATCACTATTTTGCAAAGAAATTAATTCAGAAGTTAAAAAAATAATAGTACTGATTTTGATTTCAATCGAGTGTGATTGTGCCTAACCAAGCGTGACCCCAGAGATAATCTTTCACAGCATGTAACTGTCGTGTGCAACAAAAGGCTGATGAGTGATCTGATAAACAATGCCCTTGGGGCTTGTTTGTACACAATGTGGTGACGTAATATGCTCCAGTCACGTACCGGTAAGGGTGTAATCTGTGTATTCATTTCGATGTTTCTGGCTATTTATACTGCCTGAAAACAGGACTTTAGAGAGGGCATTTGAAAATCGGAAGGTCCATTTTGTTCAATCGCCAATTTCATGAAAATCTTATTTTGTATCGCCAACCAGGAATTGTAATAGCCAAATACGATTTTGGCGATCGGTAACGCTAACGTAGCCTGGTAGTCTAGTTTCAATGTGTAAATTGAATGATTCATTGAATCTACTAGTAAAATTAAGCTTTTCAGTAATGGTGTCAGATCAAGAAAGGGCATGGTTGATATACAATGGGACAGGGTGGGACCTAAGGACGGTGCACCCTTCCATCAAAGCTTTACTCTGTCTTATTTACAATTAAAATCTCAATATCAACTATGGAACGCAGATGTCCATTACAATGTTATTTAAAATGTCAATATAAAGACATTGAAAATGCTGTCAATTTTGTCTCTGACTAACTTTTAATAACTGAATTATAGGATAATGTCAATGTTGCTGGTTTTCTTACGAGGCAATGCATATTGTATTCTTTTGTTTTGTCTGGGTAAGTTGCACAAAAATACAGGTTTTACTATTCCCAGTTAAAGCCTGTTGTGATGTTTGTTACTCATAGTCATAGAAGAGGATTACAATAAATCATAGATATTACTTAAGTTTGAGACGGAAGAAATAATTAAGGGGCATGTTTGTACAGGCAGATAACCTTTTAACCACTTTAGTTGATGCATGTTGAATGAGCTTGATTCACTTAGTTTTTCCTTTGCAGTAACAGTACCCAGGGTGCAAGCCTTAACTCCTGTCTTCATGCCAACGCAAAAGGTCCGAACAACACTTTCTACAAAGTGGCAGGGCAGATAGGAGTGTACGGCCTAATGGTTAGTTTGACAAACATTTGAGCCTCACTCTGTGAAAAGGGGGTTTAATGCATGTGGGTAAAGTGTTGTCCCTGATTGTGGAAATTTTCCATCTAAACTGGAGTTTTGCTAAGAAGGGACTTTCTTTAAACGAAAAATATCATGAAAGCGGAAAGTGTCATCCCTGATTAGCCTGTGCAGACAAATTTTGGACGACACTTTACTCACATTCATTATACCCCGTTTTCACAGAGCGAGGTTCATTTACATTCAGCTGCATCAACTTGCAGGGCTTTCCATTGACTTAAAAAATCTAGAGTAAATTTGACCTTAAGACACATATATCTTCATTTGTCTGTCAGATTTTGTGCTTTTTACCTTCCCATGGGGTTGGAGAAATTAAGATTTGTATATGTCCGTAGATTCTGAAGCTTGTGCTTTTAACTCCTTTTAAACTTGTATTGAATTACCTTAACGTTTATAAAATCGTTTAGTAAGGAGCTCCACTATGGAACATTATAGTCCCACAATTTAGTGTGTTTTTTGTTTTTTTTTTACTTTTCTCTAACATCTGGTTTATTCTCACTCATTAAACTTTCACAGTTTAATGACCTCAACATGCATATGATAGTATAGAAAGGAATTTTGACTGCGACCAGTTTCGGTGGAAATATGGCCCTTGTATTTGTGTCTGCTTTGTGTCCAAACATTTGTTGGTAAGGCATCAGTTTCTGTGACCCATTTCTAATTTGTGTTGACTCACCTAGAGGAGCAGGAGAGGGGAGCCAAAAAAAAGGAGCAGGGTACAGCACCCTGCTTTTTCACTGTAGATCTTTCCCTAATTAAACACATGATTATTAATATTATGTTGTTAGTAAATAAAATGTTGTAAGTGTTGTTAGGGACTTCAATAGATTTTTGAAAACTTTGAACATAATAGAAGAAATTGTCTTTTGCTTTTAAAATGAATATAAGTGACAACATTTTGACAAAATATAATGCCTGGCTTATTAGTTGTTCGAGCTTTAAATTAGAAAGTTGTCATTGGCTTTTATTCATTGAATTAAAAAGCGCTAGTATTTGTAAATTAAATGCCAGTTTTGTTCTTATAAGTTTTAACCCCTAATGACTGGTGCTGGTTTTCAGAGTGAGTTGCCTGTCGGGAGTCAGATCATAGAAGTAGAGGAGGACACTGCTGCACTGTTAGGGGATCAGAACCCTCCCCAAGTCAAACAGAAAGGTAAGGGGATCAGAACCCTCGTCCAGTCAAACAGAAAGGTAAGGGGATCAGAACCCTCCCCCAGTCAAACAGAAAGGTAAGGGGATCAGAACCCTCCCCCAGTCAAACAGAAAGGTAAGGGGATCAGAACCCTCCCCCAGTCAAACAGAAAGGTAAGGGGATCAGAACCCTCCCCCAGTCAAACAGAAAGGTAAGGGGATCAATACCCTCCACCAGTCAAACAGAAAGGTAACCTATATACACTGCAGCCTTCATTTGTGTCTGAGCCTGTTTGGGTTATATTAAACTTGATAATATATGTATTAACATTCAGTTACTGAGCTCCATTCAGGGTTTGTCTTGCCTAAAAAGTAGAAATGGGAACAAAAACTGAAACGAATGGGAACAAATGAGGTCCACACAGGCTAATCAGGGACGACAATTTTGGCTTTTATGATATTGTTCGTAAAAAAAATCTCTTTTTAGCAAAAATCCAGTGTAGGCGGAAAGTGTTGTCCCTGATTAGCCTGTGTGGACTGCACAGGCTAATCAGTGATGACACTTTACGCACATGCATTAAACCCATTGATCACAGAGCAAGGCTCATATTTATATATGACTGTAATGCAATCTGATAACCGACTGGTTCATTTCAGTAATCTATGCCAAACTGCTCAGCCACTTAGCTGTCTCGGCTAACAATGGTGTACCAGGCGGGGGGAGTGTGCCGATGGGGGAGACGGTGTCGGTTCCCAGCTTGCTGGTTCCTGTGATCTCTGCTGAGGGAAAGCTTGATCTGCCCACACGGCGCAGTGCGCGCCAGGCCCAGAGGAAGAAGAGAAAGCATGTCTTCATTCCTAAAATTACGATCAAACCCATAGTCCCTCCAAAATCTGATGGCACAGGTAGTGTATATTCGACTGAACAATCTCCAGAAATTTACCTATATTTATTAAATAATGTATATAGTAATTTATATGACATGTCTTTGACTTGAAGCTAGATTTTAGAATTATTTCTCAGTGTTGATTTTGATGGCTCTAAACCAGATTTGTGGTTGAAGATGAAAAAAGAAAAATAATGGAAAAAAAGCTTTTTGTATCATTTTAATCCCATTCCTCCCTCGTATATGTCTCTCTTGTTAAATATAAATGTTCCATGTCTGGTACCTCTGTACCGTATTTGTATGCCCTGGTCGGTCAGTACATCCCTCCTAGTAGCTATGAAACAATTAGACCTTCTGTCAGGTGAATTGTCTATGGGGGGGAGATGCCTGATGAGGTCAAGGTCCTATAGGCCTATCATGAAATTTGTACCTTCTATTTCAGCACAATATTTTGAGAATTCTTTGACCTACTATCATGAAACTAGTGTGATGGTTACTTGGGAGGAACGGAGTACGTCTATTGATAACATTACATGTATATTTGTCCTCAAATGATACCTAAAGAATGCTTTGACCCACAATCATCTTGTTTGCTATGGTGGTTACTCTGGGGGGAAAGGAAGACTGGTTTCATCTGTCAGTTAAAAGGTCAAGGTTACTTACTGGGCCTTTAATCATAAAAGCTATTTTCTCCATAGATAGCTTTTATTCTGCAGGACTCAAGAGAATGCTTTCACCCACAATCTTTCCTATTAATATGCTGGTTTTTCTTAAGAAAAGGAAAAAGCCTATCAGTTTTGAGGTCAACCAGCCTGAGGTCAAAGTCACAAGGGGCTTGTAACACGAAAGATGTTTCTACTCAGTATAAAGTGAATTTTGGGGATCATACAATCAAATGTGGCGTGTTCTGAGAAAACTGGGCAAAATCTTGTGCGTAAAGTGTCGTACCAGATTAGCCTGTGCAGTCCGCACAGGCTAATCAGGGACGACACTTTCCGTCTAAACTGGATTTTCGCTAAGAAGAGACATCATTTATACGAAAAATTCCATAAAAGTGGAAATTGTCGTCCCTGATTAGCCTGTGCGGACTGCACAGGCTAATCTAGGATGACAATTTACGCACAAGCATTTTGCCCAGTTTTCTCAGAACACGCCACAAATTATGATGCGGGTTAGTCTTGAGAAAAGGGTGACCTCTATACATTTTAAGATCAATGGATCAAATGTCAAGATAACATAGGCATTCAATATAAAAAATATCTTAAAGCAGTAACATATTGACAATTTGGCTTCAAGTATGGGAGGGGGTGCATACATGCTTTACAAATATCTTTTGTTTTGTAGGAAAAGATAAGAAAGCTGGCATTATGCTTGTTTTCTTTGAATTCTAACTATGAAGTAACAAAAACTTCACTCCATTTGTTCCACAGGTCCAGAGTCGTATGTGACGCCTATAAAGGCCCCTGAATCTGTCAACAACAACAACCATGACAGCTCCAGCAACAGTTCCTCAAGCAGTAAGGAGACTGCAACCGAGACTACAACCTTGCGATTGTCAGGGCTTACGAACGGGGAAGCAAACCAGAAGAAAACTCTGCGTGAAATGTTGGCCGGAATTCCGGGCTTTAGCATGAAGGTAGTTGACTGTGTTGCATGTTAATGTTTTTTTAGGCACAGTGTTCAAAATAACCTTTAAACTGTGTCAAGTAATGCAACTGGGCATATAAGAATTTTGGCCAGTTAGCTGCAAAGTGCAAGTACATCAATTTTAAGGGAATATTTAAATTATTTATATTCTATGGAATCAAAATATCATTTCTGTATTTGTTCCCATCCAATATATGCAGCCAAAATGGCTTCAGGCACTTAAGAGTTATTGCCCCTTGTTGATAGAAAATTTGCTTTTTTACGCTCTTTACCATGGCTTTGAAATTAAGGTCCATGTGGTCACTTTTGTGATCAATGCATATGAATGTCTTCATCTGTCAACAATTCATTATTGTGAACGGATGAAGACATTCATTTGCATTGATTATAATGTTCCGAAATGTATTGACATTATTCTACAAAATAAAAAAATTTACCACAGTGATAATAATTGTTTAAAACTTAAATTATCTTCCAACTTTAACTTTTGAGGGAATTGAGTTTGCATGGTTCTGAAACAAATTTCCCCCGATAATAGTTTTTGTCCTACTCGATGACCTTATGTTCTTTGGGTCAGTCACACTTTTCGTTTCCAACTAATAACTCGGACACTATTGATCCAATTTGATGAAACTTGATATTCAGCATCTCTCTAGGGTGGACATTTGCATCCTTGTCCTTTTCGTAATTTTTATATATTTTTTAAACCTCTTGAGGTCGCCGTGGTGTAGTTGATATGGTGTCCGCCTAGCGATCGCCAGGTTCGTTCTCCACAGTGGGAGTGTATTTTAAATCTCCCACAAAGACACCAAGTCACAGGAAACGGACTCGAGAGTGTTTCAAATAAGCCTTAGGCTTTCTATGCAGTGAGCTAAAATAAATAAGTTTAAAAAATAACAACCTCTTACGTATGTATACTCACGATAATTTAATACAACTACTGCAGAATATATCCACTGCCCGGTAAGTCATGAATGGTCAACGCAAGTAGGCTCAGAGTGCACAAGGACATTTTCTTGCTGTTTTACATGAAACGGCAAACTAATGATCCAGATTTGATGAAATTTAATAGGCACTATCACTATGAACATAAGCATATTGTCATGTCCGCTTCAGTGAGTTTTCAGGGAGTTATTGTCCCTTAAATAATAATTGGTACCCACACAATCAACCTATACATGGACAAAGTGTATCATCGGAGAACAACCATCGGTTTCACTAATATTCTATAATTAAACCTGTCCAGGAAATTTGCCTATGGATTGGCAAATTACAAAAGATTTTATCTCATTTAATAAAGTATGGAAAGACAACTCCATGTCCATCTTATTTGTGTGTATCAGCCTAATAAGTTATTTTTGTTCAACTAAAAAGTTATTTTCGTTTAGCCTCGCAAGCGCACCAACAAGAAGTTGAGTCATGCGGCCCAGATAGCTCAGACGATGGAGGGTTGCATAGATCTGGAGACCCCGGACTCCATCCTAGTTAACACCAACCTCAAGGTAGTTCATTCAGGAATCACCCTGAAATATTACATTCAGAATTCTTAAATTTGCGCATATTTTATTGGGCTGGAAGAGAACAAAAATATGTTTTATACAAATTGAAATTTCATGAGCTAAAATGGCTTGTTTGTAGCTTTCTGATTATTTTAAGAAAAGCGGAGAAAGCCCTGAATTTACATATTGGTTAATCAGTATACATAGAGTCGGCACCAATTAAGAAGGCAGTGAAAATGAGTAAAAAAAAATCCTTAAATGGACATTTTACTTTCAAGTTTTATGGCCACCCTGATTTATTATCAGTTGCCTGTATTGCTTAAGTGTGAGATCCCTTAAATTATAGGAGTATTAACAGGTGTTATGTGTCAGCTTGAGTAAATTAGATTCTACATCTATAGTAGGCATGTTTATAAAATCCCACTGTTATAAAATGGATATGGTATTCATCTTATGATTGGGAAACCTTGAGTGGGAAGATTTTGAAAGAACCACTCATAATGACACTTAGTTCTGGTTCTTCAGAAGGACCTCTCATAAAGACACCAATTAAATAATTATACCCAGAAATTATATTCATTTAATGCCTAAAAAACTGAGGCTTTCCATTGGTTGAAATAAACTGAAACTGATTAAATTATATAAAAAAAAAACAAGCAAATTAGTTGAATTGATATCCCCCGCCAAACTAGAGCTTTGTCACACATGTAAGCTTTTTTTCAAGAGACAAAGGGACATAACTCCGTTATTTACAGATGCTGTACAATGCCATTTGGCGTGCATCATTCTCTTATCCATATATATACTCATACAAAGTTTTAATGAAATCCGCCAAAGCACTTCCAAGATATGGCTCCGGACACAAAAGTGCCGGATGGACGGACAACGCCAAAACAATATCCCTCCGCCTTTGGCGGGGGATAGAAAACTATTGGAAATGTGCATTCAAGATCTATCCAAAAAAAAAAATGAAAATATTCCACGTTTCTTTGACCTATACCAACATTGTTTCATCCAATGGCAATAATGTTGCAGGGCCTTCTCAACAAGCACACGTTTGGCATGCTGCCGGAGAGCTACCAGCTCAAGCTGATCAACCTCCTACCCGAGTGTGACCGGATACTGGGGCGGGATCACGCTCTGCGCCTCAGTACCACTGCCCTCAATAACGAGTTCTTTGCCAAGGCCTGCACTGAGTGGCGTGAACGACTCTCAGCAGGTATTTATAGGAGATTCATTCTGGGAAAACTGGGTTCAATGCATTTGCGTAAAGTGTCATCCCAGATTGGCCTGTGCAGTCTGCACAGGCTAATCAGGGACAACACTTTCCACCTTCATTGGATTTTCATTTAGAAGAAACAACCTTTGAACAAAAAAATTCCATAAAAGAGGAAAGTGCCGTCCCTTATCAGCCTGTGCTGACTGCACAGGCTAATCTGGAATAACACTTTACACACATGCTTAAACCAGTTTTCCCACAGTGGAGCTTATACACATTGAATAGCTTACCAGTGGTGACTAGTGAATTTTTGGTCTTGTTGAAACACACTGGCATCAGAGCTCAAAGGTTGCAGGTTTGACCTTGACTCAAACCCTAGCTTATGAAATTTTGCATGATTGTTTTATCTGTGTTGCAGTGCATTGCATGTTTCACACTTTGCACTAAAATGCCCAGCAAATAGATCAAAGGTCTCAGGACAAATTTAATGTTAGTGGGGGGTGCATAAATGTTACAAAAATTATCGTTAAAAGAATTCATTTAACAAGGGACAGAAAGCCGATATTACACACCTTGGCAGTGATTCATATTTTGTGCCCAGCCAAGATACTTACCTTTATAAATCAACACTTACACTAATATTCTATTAAGCCCATCATTTTCTGTCTTTATGTTGAAAAAAAAACAACAACAGAAAAATAAATGAAACATCATAACATAAAATGATATCACAGCATCAACAAAATGATTTATACGTTTTGCTTCAATGTTCTTATTGTAGAAGGACAGATATGTTCATTTGAATGGGCCATTATATTCTCAATGCAGACCCATACAGTGTTATACCGTACTTGTTATTTCAGGGGAATTCACTCCGGAGAATCAGCAGCGACTGAAGCAGGAGGAGGAGAGGGAGCAGATAGAACTCGACCCCTGGAAGGTAGGGGGCCCGAACATACTGCAATTTCAAATATATGGAACCAATTACTGGCATATTCTTAATTTTGTCCTTACAGGAATTACTCAAATCACTTTTTATCCCTTTATCCCCCTCAAAGAAGGAGGCGGCATATAGCATCCACACTGTGCGATGGTTCGTAGTTCTCATTGTGCAGTTATCCGTAACAGCCATAACTTTACCATATATTGATGGATTTTTACAGTTACTTGGCTCAAATGTAAACCATCATAGGACAACTTGTCACATATAGAATCCGCCTCCCTACCTCAAAGGTCAAGTTCATACTTAGAAATACAAGTTCAAATTTGATCATAAAAGTGGAATGTGGGGGCATCTGTGCCCTATGGACACATGTCTTGTTCCATATTGCAAAAAATTAACAAAAATGTTCACTGTTAAACTATTACAGGTTTCAATTGAAAATTATATGTGAAATAAACAACATAGATTTTATTTTGTCAAGAAACATCACTGTTTAAATAGTTAAATGAATAAGTAAATAAGACAGCCATTCGGTTAACAGATTTTCTGGTAATACGTTTAAGAATTCAGGCCCAGACATCTAAATCAAAGGTCTCGTTCCTTAAAGGGGCTTGTTCACGGATTTCATATTTTTTAAAAATGTCATTAAAAGAATTTAATTCTGTCATATTTGTTTTAAATAATTCTAATAACAAAGAAAAAAGATTAAATAAAAAATTGTGCCTGACCTTAGATTTAAACCCTGGACTTCTACAAGCAAAAGGTAACATGCTACCACTTCACAACAAAGGCTTTTAAATTTAGATGGTTGTTTAAACACCAAGTTGGTGATACACGTTTTTGCTTAATTATCAATTCTAAAAGTTACAAACGCTATTTTTGTTTTTCGAATTTTTGTAGATAATTATAAATAAACCAAAAGATTTTTGTACCATGTTTTGTAGTCCTACTCCAAGAGTGTTGTTTTGCTTGTTTGAATATGCATATATTAATGTTTGAATCTCTGCCAAATTGTTGTTGTTGTTATTTTGCCAATCTGTGAACAAGTCCCTTTAACTACTTAGCCATTCTTAAACAGTGTTCAAAATGGCTGATCATACAAAGAATTTTGCTATTGAATGTGCCTTTTATACTCTGTATAAAGTTATCCACATACTTTGAACAGTTTTGATATAGAACCGTAACGTATGAAATACATGCAGGACATTAAATGATAGTTGGTTAGTTTGGTACAAGGTAGCCAAGCAATAAAATGTTGTATAGAAGAACTGTCAATTATTGTGTAGTTCTACAGGAGATGGAAAGTACAATTTACAAACCTTAAATATTATGTAAAACTGAAAATTAGCAATAACTATATGGAAGAGTGCACCCATGTTTGTTTGATGGTTACTTTGTAATGGTATGTTTCATTTATATTCTGTTAAATTGAACACAGTTTAAAGGTAAGAAATGCATTTCCACATACAACCAGCTTACACCAGGGATGTCTAGTTGTTTCTTAATAGTTAACAAATAATATGGGTAGTGATTTTTCGGATGTTGATTTTCTCCTAGTTGTTATGACTTTAATGCTATCCTTTATGCAAGTGTAACTTGTTGACAACAAATTAATATGTGCATTTTAATTTTCAGGCAAAGCACTTTGAACCTGTGTGGGGACAAAAGTAAGTGTTCATACCTTACAATTATTATGCTGGAGCAGTCTACGTCTCCTATCGTAGATGATTATTTTCGTTTGCTAGTATTGGTCTTACTCTGTTTGCCCGTTGGGGATATATAAATTCTGCTTCGGCTCACTGAAGTTAAGTAGTTTTCATTTGATCTGAAGTTAACTTCATGAAAATGTGTTTAAAGTATTTTATCTTGAAAAAATTCAATCATCAGATAAATAACTCCATGAATTTATACGATTATTTTATAATCTACAATGTGCCTTAGTAGCCTTCTCCAACATATTCCTACTGTTTTTATCCAATGTTCACGAAACTTGCTGAAAGTGTTTTTTGGCATAACATGTGATTCATATTCAGTCATCAGCTAAATTGCCCAAGAAATTATGAAATAACGGTAATAGAAATATCTTAAGTTCCATCATATCTTCACCATACTTCATCAATATCTTTGTGGTTATGATATATTAAGTTCAATAATCTATCAAAGTAATAACTGTAGTAGTTAAGACCCTTGAATTATGTTACAGCCTTGTTAACAAGATTCAATATGTTGTATCAGGTCTTCACTTGACTGTTGCGCTTAAATAAGCAGTTATTTTGGTTCAAATAAGTTTAATGGAATTATCGTTACGTATAAGTTTATAAGTATACACAGTAAATCGTGACTTAATTTCAAACATAAATTATTGACATTGCAGGACAATCAGTGATGTACCGAAGTCTGACGATGTCCACAAAGTGTCCGGTGAATCCGCATCCCACATGACAGCTCGTACTGGCAAGGTGCGAAAGACAACCCTCGTGTCCACCATGCTTAAACAAAGGTCCATATCTCAGAACGTAACAAAGGGCGTGGGTTCCGTAGCCACGTTGTCTGTACCCCGTCCTGACCCTCATACTGGGCTGCTTTTAAAGGTTGAACCTCGACTTGGGCAGCCCAAGACTGTGGCCGATTTGCTGCCTGCAGCTTTAAAAAGACCCGTCGTTAGTGTGGGGATGGAGAATAGAGACACTGTTAGTAGTCCTCCCAAACGACAGAAGGTCGAAGTAGTGACAAAGCCTGTGGTGCAATCACAGGCAAATGCAAACACTTTGGCTCAGATACGTGCCCAGTCTCAGGCTGGGTGGATGCAAAAAGGTCAAGGTGGTTTGATACCTAATATTGTGTATGAAGAGAAGGTTAAACCGCTCCTGATCGATGTTTCGGCGTGTACTTCAAGTTCAGAGATGAAGTCGCCGACACGAACACTTGCTCAAATCAAATCTCAGACCCAGGCAGCGAAAGCAAAGGTACAGGGCCAGACTCGAACCCTGGCACAAATAAAAGCGGAAACTAAAGCCCATCAACAACAGGCGGAAGCTCAGGCAAAGCTTTTCGCCCACTTGCTTGCAAAGGCAAAGGGGGAGGTAACCATACCCCAGGTAGTGAAGCAGCAAGCTCCGAGTATAATCATACCGTCACAGAGTCGCGTTAAGAGCGCTAAAACTGCTGAAGTGGAGAAAAATGCTGATGGTGTCAATTTGAAACGATCTCTTGAAATTTGTGAGCAAGCAAAAATTCTGAGCCAGAAAAATCAAGAATCTGGTGGTGTATCACTACTGCACAAGCCGGTGATAACGAGCTTGAAATCGTCCTCGGACTTGAACTTTGGCAATTACCTGAAGCCGAACATTGCGCAGGCTCATAAGACTGTGTCTCAGATTCTACAGAGTCAGACAGTTAAGGTGGGTTCAGTGCAAATGTCCCATATTCCGATTCCTAAAACCACAGTGAACTCAGGCGTGAAATTTGTCACAGCTGCGACGTTCGCTACCTCATCAAATGTGCCTAGCGCTGCGGGTGTTTCATCATCAGCAGTAGTGAACTCCGGTGGAGTCTCGTTTGTAGTGTTGCCCCCGCCTTCGGTTTCCCAGGTAACTGGTATATCGCCAGCAGTGTTTAACGTCCCATCCACCCGCTATATCAGTTCTACAGCAGTGGCCCAGCAGAACCTACTGCAGCAGTTGATACGATCTGCAGCAGGAAGTATCTCTCTGGGGCCGACCCCTGTGAACCCTCAACGGGCCGCCAGTGCTCCCCCACAGCAGAAAACTGTGCAGAGAGTCAGTACCCCTGTGCATACCATAGTGCGTTCTGCAAGTGTGGGAACAAATGATACAACTTTGGAAGAAATGGGTGAAAAAACAAAAATAAAGTTAACAAGTAAAGGACCTAATGCTTCAGGTGATATTATTGTGCAAATTCCTTCGGATAAAGTGAATTTATTAAACAAGACGGGCACTGCCATAATTCCAGGAACAAACGGGTCTAGGTCAAATTCTCATCATATAATTCTGACATCTGGGTCTAATAAGCTTTTGAGTGCACCTTGTGTTGGCAGTGCCCAAACCGTGACTTACCAGAACAAGAAAGAAAACCTTGTGGTGCACAAGTCTATGCCGAACGAAAAGGTCATCATAATCTCTCCGGAGAAATTATCCAATCGCGGGAATTCGGCTTCGGTCAAAGTAGCCGTTAAAGACCAGAGCACGGACTGTAGCTGTGACCTGAAGGCAATGAAAGCCTGTTCCAAGTGTGGAGCATTCTGCCATGCAGATTGTATTGGCCCTTCAAAACTTTGTGTCTCGTGTGTTGAGATCACATGAGGTTGCTGTTGATGCTGGTAATAGCGTGGAAAGGAGACTGCGACTCCATAGTTTGCTTTTCACAACAACAGAGGCAGCGTTTGTTTGAGACTGTGAGTGAAATGTAAGTGGAAGTCAACTCCCATGGGTATAGGTCACTCATGGAAATGCAGTTCTTGTTAAATTTGTATATTTAACCTTGAATGAAATACGGTTATTTGTTGGGGTTATCTTTTCTTCATTTATATTCATTACAATTGAAGTCTTGTTCAACTTTTTAACTGATCAAAGTTTATGTTTTAGTTCACATTTTCTGCTACTTTGGAGAAGCATACCAATCATTTTTATTTCATATTCATGTGACATCAATTGAGAATTTGTAGTTTTCTTGTCTATAAATAATGCATCATGTATCCAAAAATACCATGTTCAGTTTCTCAATCTGGTTGGGTATTACAATTCATTATTGTGCACTCAATATTGAATTATTAAGTCAACATTTTCTTTAAAGTAATTCAACCAATATTGATAGAAAGAAAATCTAAGTATATTGTCTTGTTGAAGAAATGAAATTCAGAATTAGATTTAGTAGCATTGTTGTTAATATAAAGAAACGTTAGTTAATATAAAATCTCTCTTTATGAAAAAATATCAAATATTCCAAAACTGTTGATTTTATACACAGTACCATATCTTTTTCTTTCCAAAACACATCAATTGAACAAGAGCAAAAACGTTTGCTATAAAGCATCTATTTCATCTTTTTAATTAAGTATTTTTTAGAACAACTTCTTTTTTATTGTTTGCTAATTTCACTCTTAAATTAGATTGTGTTTGTTTTTATGTTTCCCAGTCTATTCTGGGGGACATATTGTTTTTGCCCTGTCCGTTTGTTGGTTTGTTTGTTGGTTTGCACAAACTTTAACATTGGCCATAACTTTTGCAATATTCAACATAGCAACTTCATATTTGGCAAGCATGTGTACCTCATGGAGCTGCACATTTGGAGTGCTGAAAGGTCAAGGTCATCCTTCAAGGTCAAAGGTCATTTATATGGGTCAAAATCGCTCATTTTGGCCAAAACTTTTGCAATATTCAACATAGCAACTTGATATTTAGCATGCATGTGTATCTCATGGAGCTGCACATTTTGAGTGGTGTAAGGTCAATGTCAAGGCCATCCTTCAAGGTCAAAGGTCAAATATATGAGTCAAAATCGCTCAAAAGGGGAAATAGTGTTTCACAAACACATCTTGTTTTTTATTTCAGTTTTCTTCTGAACAAAAAGTGTTTGTGTTTTTTTTCCAATTATACTTACAGAACTGACTCATCAAAAGTATATGAACAGAACAACTGACCAATCAAATGCACTTTTCTCATACAGGCACTAGTTTGACCCAAGCCCAATTATAAGATTCCACGCAGGGACAATTAAATTCATTTGCGACGATATTGTTAGCTCGTTTCTATAAGTATTGATAAAAAAAAACATGTGGGTGTCCCTTAACATCAAAACTTACCTGACCAGACAGGATAGCTCCTGACCTGACTGCGCAAATGCATAATAAGTTAATAATCATTTTTGCACAACGTGGCTCATAATGTTACATTATTTTGTTCTCATTCAAAACTGTTAATTTTTTCTTCAAACTTGAAATAACTTCATTGTTCAACAGTAAATGTGTCAAGTGCCGGTAAATGATTATAGGACTGCTATCTTATATTAAGATATTTTGAATATTTGCTTTACTATAATAGTCCAATCTGTAAACTATTTTCTGACATATTTCACCTTAATAGGCTTTTTCAAGTTTGTTTGTACAAATTAACTACATTTTCTTAATGATACTCAAAAAAACAATTTTATATTGACGTGAAAAACAAATAACTTGTTCTGTGTCAATTTACTTTTATCCCTACGGAACGAAACTTTATTCAAATGGTTAGATTTTCAAATGTCATGTGATGTCTTCTAATTCCAAGCAGTTTCGGAGAAAACAAAATTCATTGTTTCATATCATTCATATTTGACATCATGGTACTGGTAATTTATTTCAAACATACTGTAGATTTATTCATGTTATCACAGAACTGTTGGTGCCCCATATTTGTGTCCAGAAATCTAACCGATACATTTGTGGGTCTGTTTGAGACATGTTTGCAGCAGATTTGTGTTCCGAAAGTTGTTTTGGAGCTTTGGGTAATACAAGAAATCATGTTTTTAATATTTGTGTCTTGAAGAACATGCAATAAAAATTAACCTTGTTTGTTTTTGCTGTTTTTCTTACTTTCCATTGAACATAGTGTGATTTCATTTGCATTTTTAATATGAATAACAGCTGTATCAAAGTATGTTTTCAGTAAAGGATACAATCCAGAACAAGTTTGTGATATGATACGATACATCACAACAGAGTGAGTAAAAAGATATATCAGCGATTTTTTTTATCAATTGGAAAAAGTACCCGTTCCGGTCCAATTGGGAAAAATTCAGTCGTGAAAACCTCAAAATTGGGAAAAACCCTGATTTTTTTTGTTTTTTTATTTTACCTTCAATTGGGAAATTTATAATTTTTCCCAGATTGGGAAAGTGCCGTTTTCCGGTACTTTACAAAGAAGGAAAATAATCGCTGTATATATAAATTGTCAACCTAGATTATTACCAAAGCAGGTTTCAGGAACAAGAGTTGTGCCAAGACAGTCTGCTCTACTATTCTTCCGCTTTATAGTAGTGTTACTTTTCTGTCAGTCACCTAATATAATGACCACAAATACATATTTGAAATTGAATATCTATAGCAGTTATATAGTTTATATAGAATAAAAGATGGATATTTATAAATTTAAACAATAAATGTGACAATGCCAAGATATAAGACGTTTAAATTTGAACCAATTAATTTAATTAACTTGCCAATTGAGGTCAGCAAGTTACCTACACAGAAAATCAATGCACAATACCTCCATCCGCACTAAAGTTATTCATCAGAAACCATTTATCTATTTTAGTAACTCATTGACCCAACAGGCACCAAATACAATCTGCATTTCAGCTACCTGCAAACAAAATTACAGCACAAAACCTCCATCCAAACTTAACCCTTTGCATGCTGGGAAATTTGTCGTCTGCTAAAATGTCGTCTGCTGAATTTCTAAAATTAGCATTTTCTTCGATTTTTTATTCTAAGACCACTATCAGAATAGCAAACAGTTTGGATCCTGATGAGACGCCACGTTTTGTGGCGTCTCATCTGGATCCAAACTGTTTGCAAAGGCCTTCAAAATCCAGTTCCAGCGCTCGAAGGGTTTAGTTATTGAGTGGAAACTTTCTAATTTTAGAAACTGAACTCGAGTCCACTGGCCCCAAAAGCCATCCCAACAAAGGTCTATATGTAAGCTATACCAACACAAAAATTACAGAAAAGTACTTCCATCCAAAATAAGTTATGGAGAAGAAACTATATTTAATAAAAGTGACCTTCACCCCACTGGCCCCAAATCCAATCCATCGCTGGATCAGCCTGTATCCTACCTACACACAAAATTTCAGCACAAGATCTCCACCTTACTGAATTTGACACAAACTTGTTATATATTTTAACAACATTGACCTTAACTGGCCGAAATGAAACTGCATGCTAGGTCTACATGTCAGCTATTGATATTAATTGCACGCACATGTTTAGCTGTCTTTTCTACGTACAAAAAGGGGCATAATTCTGCTAAATTGCAGATCAGAGGTAACACGATATCCCTCAAATATGTGTTTAGTTTTTAATTGAATATTGCTGTAGTTTCAGAGATATGAACTTGAAGGAAAATCTAAACCTACATGTTATCTTGCATAGGTATCATGATTTTTTTAAACAAATAAGTATTTTTTCAGTAAAGTGCAACCTTGCATTTGTAAAATGAAGTCCCCACACTGATCCAACATTTTTCTAACCGTTCAAACGCGCGGTTGCACTTTACTGAAAAAAATACTTATTTGTTAAAAAAAAATCATAATACCTTAGAAAACTCTCACGAATGAGCGGGCACTCCACTTTATCCCATTAAAAATGGTGAAATATTAAGACATCCTTAAAAATGTTACGTTTTGTTGGTAGTATTCTCCCAACACAGATCTAAAAAAGTCACGTGGAAGAGGCACCGAGTTAATGGGTATTATTAAGTTCAAAGGGGGCATTATCCTGCTAAAAAGCTGGTCACATTTATAGATCTATCCGTGAATGTTCCTCCATACCCTGAAGAAATGTTAACTGTTATTTCAATATCTGTAATATATGAGGAGATATGGAGTACCGGTAGTTTCTTTCCAAATGTTAACCAGAATTCTCAAAGTACAAATTTGTCAGATTTATGGAACTTGGTTAAGTTTTAATTGAACAGATTTAGAAGAAACAGTGATACGGAGATGTTGCATGTTAACATTAACTGATTTTTAATTACAAAAAAAGGTGCATATTTCTGCTAAGTTGCATGTCAATGGAACTTGGTCAGTGACTTCACACGATGACCCCTTACACATGTGGGAAGTTTCACTTGAACAAGCAAATTTGTTAAATTGATATCCCCTGCCAATTTAAAAAAAATTCAGACAGACGAATGGCCAGACAGACAAAAGTTAAATTGCGTACCTACACCTGTAGGGAACTAATTACACGGTGCCTATACCACGTAACTTTAAGATCTGTGTTGGGAGAATAATGCGCGACCCAGATAACATTTTTAAGGATGTCTTTAAATATTTCACAATTTTAAATGGGATTAAGTGGAACATTGTTTGTCCTTGTTAATTTGATGAGATGGAAAGTAGTTGGCGTGATATAATCGTTACAGGGTAAGTGACTGACCCGATACAGGATAAATGGTTCTGTGGAAAACCATATCGGGGCTCGACCTTCGGTCTCGCCCCAATATGGTTTTCCACAGAACCGTGTATCCCGTATCGGGTCAGTAACTAACCCTGTTACTATTAATATCAGTCTCCTTTGCACATATGCTGATGAATCAATCTGCCTTAAAATAGACAATATTACAATCCTATTGATCAATTGGCTATAATAACCTTTCATATAATGTAAATTATGTTTCGGTCGTCGTTGAGCCTTTACGACTTCAGTATGTGCAGACCTGACTATCTGTCTTCACATGGGTTGCCATTTATTTTATACTTTGAATAACCATCCATGTGTTGTTACAAAAAATAACGATAACACAAGAAATCGAAATTTTAAAATCGTTTCGCATCTGAAACTTTTTATAATTTTATTTGATCAATTTCTAACAATGATTTTTCGTAAATGAAAGTGTATTTTCAGTATAAGTCTGCGGCATTAGTGTTATTTCGCACACTGATGTACATTGTTCATTTATTTCTTGAATCTGTGACAAAAAGTTGATTTTTTTTTATTTTGATAAACTGTGAACAAGTCCCTTTAATGTCTAAATATTTCTTTTTTAACTTGTCAGATAACAACTTGACAAGACTGTTTGATTTAGTACTGGGACAAATTAATCAAGTCTATGATTGTATGGCACAGATGTCACATGTGCACAGTCATGCTTAAACAAACAGCATCGTGATATTTTCCTTTGATTAATAACTGCATGAAGAGGAAACGCTTGTATTAAGAGAATATCTTGTGAATCATCCAAGAGTGGTGATCAAACCTGGGGCCACTGAAGAGCAAGGCAGACACAGTATCCACTAAGCCTCCGCAGTTGAAGCTTCTAACCAGTTATTATAAGGACTGCATCATGAGAAAATGGGTCTTGTGCTACATACGTCCAGGGTAGCTCCAGACCAGATTGCGCATTGCAGTAAATCAGCAGCATCCGTCTGCTGTAGTCACGCAAGATTCAGTGGTCTTATTAGCGGACAAGGTAGTTAATTACCGGAAAGTCTGGTCAGGAGGCCCTGTATTCACGTGGCACAAGACCCATCTTTGCACGACGCAGCTCTCATCTCCCCCACTTAGTTACTTTATCTAAGTAGGACTTAAAAGTCCCATCTTTACAGAAGGCATGTTTGAGACAACAAAGTCTAGCTGTAATATCTTGGCTTACAAAAAGGAAAAACAAAACATGCTATTTTTGTATTATTTATTGAACACTGTCTTGTTATTTAGGAATTCAAGACAGTTATCAGGTCACAATATGTAAATATCCATGGAATAAAAAGCGCATCAATCCATGGCACATTCACATGTCACCAAAGACTGAAAGCAGTGTTATTATCGCAGATACTTTATTATAATGGGCTAAGTCACTTTTGATCAAATAAATAATAATTTCATGCTACTTATGATGAGCAAACCATAATCACACAATTCATACATGTTTATACATACTTAATTAAGCTTTCAATATATATATCAGCTTGTACTTTTTACTTTTACTGTACATAGTTGACAAGATTTGATATACCACACCTATAATTGCTATTAACTACAAATAATGCTATACAAAAAAATGGAAGAAATATAAATGAATTACGAGTAAATTATAGTTTAAAAAAGAACTTGGGACTGACCGACAGGACAAAGTCATTTCTACATAGCCCCCGCCTTCCCCTGATATTCCTTCCATACTGTTAGTGGGGGGTATAACAAACCACCTATATGTTTGTTAAAAAAAAACAAGCAATCATGAATATGAAATGAAATTGACCTTGCATTAAAATCAAACTAGTGGCAATGACGAACCTCATATTTTCCTGTTTAAATGTGAGCAAATACTGAACATGAAATGGTTTTAATAAACTAACAAACTGAAAATATTTGGTATGTAACTAAATGGAGTTAAAACAGAATGATATAGAGGATATTTGTTCATGTCAGTGTAAGATCGTTTTTTATTTCACGAGTGATCATAGAAAATATATTATCACGAGTGCGCAGCCACAAGTTAAAATATTATTTTTCTATGATCACGAGTGAAATAACAAATTTTCCTTTCGCTGAAAGGTGACCCTCTCTCCCGTGGCGCGCCTCAATACATTGAAATGACATCATTTTGTTGATGAAATGACGTCATTATTCCAGGGAAATTCTTCAGTTAAACTCTTTTACAGTGTAAATAAACGGTAAAAAAAAAGCATAAAATTAAAAGAAAATTTGTTGGATTCGGTGGATTATCCATTTTATTTTACTCGTGATCACAGAAAATATAAACAAGGATATAAACAAGGGAAGTACATCATGATATGATAATCTAAAACTAGAAAAAGGAATTCCGAAAATGTGTTCTTTTAACCGGTAAAAAGAACAATTTTGTTCTTTTCACTGCTGTAATTTCACTGCAGAAATGTCATATTTTATCATTAGGTATAAAAGAAATGAAACATCCTGAAAATAATTAAAAAGAAACAACTGATGAACATTTGTAGAAAGTTAACTTTGTAAATCATGGGTTTTACTTAATCGGAGGCCTGATTGCCTGTGCCTTGTGAACACTCCTAGGAAAGTGATTCTCTTAACTAGATAGCCAGTCGGGCAAGTCAATTATCAAAGTAATATACCATGGTATTTTTCTTTGCAGTTATTATGTTATTTGAGCTAATATTATTGTTTATCAGTCACATGTAAAACTGATTAAGTTCCACCATTCGATTTGCATACCATATCAAACTGGGTTCTTTATGGTAATGTGTTAACCATGGTGGACATTAATGAAAAATCCCCAGAAAGGTTTTCCCAATTTTCAAAAAGCCCCAAAAAATACTGGTAAATAAGGAAATACATAATTTAAGGTACATCAGAAAAAAGAATCACAAACGCTTTCCAAACCAGATAATAATACTGGGTGAAGAATACAAGTTTACTACAGTGACTGTGTAAGGCTCCATTTTGGAGGATAAATACACTTTGAAAACCAGAACATCTTTTGAAGATCGTTGATAGCTTGCAAAAGCAGTTCTT